>OZ002735.1:36874029-37019168 GCA_963924305.1 Polygonum maritimum | reverse complement strand
GGAGCTCGCGTCGGAGGAAGCTCGTGACGGATTTGGCAGAGACGGAGGAGCTCGCGTCGGAGCGAGCTCGCGTCGGAGGTGCGAGCGACGGTGAGGAGCGACGGTGCGAACGCCGGACGCCGCGAAATCGCTCAGAGATCTGGCGATGGAGGACGCGCGACGGCGGAGAAGGCGACGGCGGAGGGAGAAATGGCTAGGAGAGGTGGTGACGAGCTCGCCGGATCGGAATCGCCGGTGGAATGAAAAATCGCAGATCTAGATCTGGTACGTGAGAATGAGAGATTTGAGTGGGGATTAGGGTTTTGTTCACTAGGGGCTTTTTTGTCCTTCTCGGTCAAAATCCGTTTATTTACAAAAATACCACCTTATCTACCCTTTTCCTTATTTTCTTATTTAATGAGAAACAATCTCTACCGTTAGATCCGAATACACTCTAAGGCTTGTTTATACCCGAACCAAACTCCAAATTACTATACATAATAACATAATAACACAAATCACAAACATTCTTGGAGTTCACGTATTTCCTATTTTATGTTCACGTATATCTAATTCATGTTTACGTATTTCTATTTCATGCTCATGGTTTTTAGTTTATAGGTTAAGAAAAGTTTTCATTTAATTCAAATCCATATATTACTACTTTTTCATCTGATTTTTCATGTGCTTTATATATCTCAATGACCGTGAAAAAATATTCTTTTAGACAAACTTTAGAAAGCACAGGAACCTTGAGTTTTAATTAAGCATGGATTAAGGTGGAAAGTAATTAAGGAGGATCTAGCGATACTCCCTCCATCTCTAAAAGATTGTCCAGTATTCCATTTCAGGCGTTCTCCTTTGTTTGTCCATCTTTAACAACTTTTCATTTATATCACTAATTTCTTTCCTTTTTACCCTTATTCAATCTCTTATATTACTTAATTATCCAACTTTCTTACCAATTTTATCACTTTTTCTCTACAAAAATACAAAACTACCCCTATCTAATCTCATATACTACCCCCATACCCAATATTCCCATCAACTTTTTCACTTTTTCAGTGTTTCCCACAAACTTTTCACCTACTTTACATATTTTCTTAATAACCGCAAAAACCGTTCTTTAGGAGGATCTTTTAGGGACGGATGGAGTAGTATTTATGAATTGAATAGGAGATCCAGATGGGACCCACCTGAGCCACGTACCTAAAAAGCAAAATGTGCATTTATTTCGGGGGAAAGGAATAAGGAATTAGGACATATGAACAATCCATGATCCATCATCATCATCCATCACAAGTCGATCGATCGATCGATGAATCTCCCTCAAAATACTACAACCAAGCAACTAGCTAGGTTAGCCCATTTTGACACACTATAGCTTCCCTTTGAAAAGTGAGAACAACACATTTGAGTGATCGAGAGAAGCGAGAGAGTGCATTAAATAGGACAGTGCCAACACGTACCTTGGCATTCTGCTGTGCTCTGTGCATGCATGCATGCATTCAACCAAAGCATGAATTTGATATGACATGACATCTCTCTAACAATAATATGCACCCCTCTGTTCGTTGGTCCCACTTAACCCTCCTTTTCTTGACCGAGTGGCGTGTTGATTGTAGCCGAGAGTCGAATCGAAAACTTCTGAATAGCTTCTCTAATTTGTCTAAGGCTCCGTTTACAGAAATTATTTACAGAAATCATTAAGATAAATAAAAACTACAAAAGATTTAATACAAAAGATAAATCTAACCTACTAAAGTAAATCCGGCCTTCAGATTTAATACAAAAGATTTAATGCAAATTCAACCTACAAAAGCTTTCGTTTCTGATTTCGTCCTTACTATCATTATAGCAGAAATTTACCTTTGTAAGGAACTAATTGAGAAATGATAATTCAATTGACTGAACTAGAGCAATAATGCACCAACTGACCAACCATATAAACAAAGCTATTGAAGTAAGAAAATTTGTAATATTCCATTCTATTAGCTTCTCTTTATTTGATTCCATTCCATTCCATTCATTTGAACCAAATGGGCCCCCAAATGTTCCTACACACAACTGGCCCAACAAATCCAATATACCAAACAACCAGAACAATCTATTCTTATTGCCTGGTTTTATATAGCACTCTGAATCTGTTCCTAACAACTACCTTTCAACTGATCATTGCCTGAAGCAGGATCCAGGCTCTGTAGGAGCACTCCTTCCCTGACCAGCCAACGGCGCGGCCGCGACTCCTCTCAGGTTCAACAAACACCTGAAACGCGCCAATCGCCCCGTAACTTCACTCGCATCCTTAGCCAGATTATCAGAACTCGTCCACAATCGCTCTGCCCACGAAAACCAATTCCATCAACCAAACAAACCAAACATAAACACAAAATTTCTGTAAGGCCTCTTCCTTAGTACATAGACAGAATAGATAGGTAATGTACCTGCAGCTGCTGCAGCTCGGGGCCATATTGTTTGTTCGATGTCGGACGCATCTATGTGTTCGCCCCACATACACACCTCGCCTCCAAGAACCAGCTTCTGGTGTTCGGATCCACTGACACCTTGCAGCGGCTCGTTCGAGTAGAACTGGTCCCACGTGGCGTCTAAGTGGTCTAGATACCATTTGTCCTGGTTGCTTACGATGCACCTTAGTCCGGCTGCGACTACTCTTTTCACAAGGCCACCAGTAAGCCTGTTTGAGCAAGTTAATGATGAGGAATCAGCAATTTATGTACACTTTCTTTTAGAGGAGGGTTCAATGAAATTACCAATTATGTACCACCGTCTTCTTGTCTAACTTGGCTCCGAAGTTTGTGAATGTTTCTTCCCTGTGAGAATTTATATGCATTAGAAGAACTATATGTGTCCAGATTCACCAGTTTTGTTTTTGTGAAGTTTTTACCAGTTTATGATCTCGTATCCATGCGACAGCGCAATTTTCTGTGCTCTTAATACAAAGTACTGATAAGCTTCAGAGCTGCTCATTCTCTTCTGCTTCAGCCTGTGTAGGATACAAAATTGAGTTACTATTATTAAGAGCTATTTGTCATCATGTTACATAAAACATAAACTAGCAGACTAGTGAAGTGTAAAGATCCTAGTTTTAACTCCAAATTAGGATGTTGTAGCTTACCATTTGTTCACATGAGGCGTCGTCTCCCAGCAACCTGACATTAGAAAACCATGAATTCGTAGAAAACATAATGATAGCTCCAAAAGTGCAAGATAAAAATCTAAATAAAAGGAGGGGAAGGAAAACTTACTTGTGTTAACCTCATCACCACCCAAATGAACAAACTTAAATTTGAATATTTTGCTGAAATCTGGAATATTGCAAACATAGCAAGAACAACTAGTTAGTACAGCCATCACAGAAAATGCATGACCGAGGAAAGTGTGAAACCTTACCAGAGAGAATTCCATCTATTAATTTGAATGTGAATTCATTACTGACATCAAGTGGTTCCTTGCAATCCTTAGATGGCCACAGAGCAGGATAGCCGACGCCCCTAAGAACAGAAAACTCCCAGATGAATGATAATACTTATTTTGTATCAAAACGGCGCAATTGGCTGAAAATCCAAGTTTTCATCAAAAGGTTCTAGTGTGCATTTGTAATGAGATATCCTTACCATGAGCTAGCATGTCCCGGGACATCGATTTCGGCTAATACATTCACTCCTCGCCTCCGAGCATAACTGAAACAATAAGCTTTTGTTTTCAACGGAGGTACTCAAACATCAATATAGTCAATGTAGCCTTTTCAGGTATGAAAATTTACTTACCTGACAATATCAGAAGCATCAGCAAATGTGTATTGCTCTGATTCAGAGTATGCACCATACCGAAGCTTAGGATACGACGGGATCTCTAAGGGGAAAGATTGTGTGTCCACAATGTGCCAATGCAGAACATTCTGCAGTACAACAACAGAATGTGAAACAAAGAAACCATTTAGTTTGCAGTGGGATGATGATTGATGACAAAATACTAAATTTGTGCTTGTAATGCACAAAACTTTCTAATAGGTAGATTTTTAAAGCATCAACAATTTAATAACAACTATACGTGATGTTCCTTACCAGCTTTGCATATGTCATGGAGTCAATGACTTTCTTTATGACTGGAATTGGAAGATAGTGTCGAGATGTATCTGCATTACCATATCAATCGTTGAACGAGATGGAAACGAGAAAGAATTAAATGAAGCAACAGAATGTAAAGGAACAGGAGACCAGATTAAGCTATTTAAGCTATAAGAGAATGAGAATCTACCAATTAGCAGCCCCCGGTAAGAGAATCTCGGTTGATCAATGACGATCCAAGGTGCAAGAGTAAGTTCAATGACCCTACTTCTGAAGTTAAAATGACACAGTTGGCTGAAAGTCTACATGTAAACCAGGAAATTTGCAGGTCAAATATGTTGTTCATTGAAAAAATTGAGCTAACTAATCCAACTAAAAGGCTGTAATGAACCTCTAATCCATGTAGAGCTCCATATACTGTCCCTGCCTGCAAGATTATCAAGCATTCTAAGTCACTAACAATTCAAGAACAAACAATCAGCGCTCCCCAGAATCAAACAAACAAGCATATAGAATCAAGATAGTCGCACCTCAATACGCGCGTACACAGAGTTGCCACCGCTTGGTACAGATAAGTTGTATGACTCATCAGTGCCATATTGCAACTGCATAATTGACAACAACATGACCAAGCTCAGCAGTTTGTTGCACATGTTTACAGAAAATGATCACGCTAAAAAGATATACATATAATGTGACCATAATACAAGGGCACACAACTTGCCATATTAAATCACAGTACTGAAAAAATATTCTTGATGAAGATGACAGTTGACTACTATAAAGAATTATGTATAGTCCTCAAAAGGCAATGTCACTCTTAATCATCACAAGGGAAAATCCCCATTATAATATCAGAAAAGCTTAGAAAGGCTACATAAGACACTACACAACACAACATCATTTCTATGGTGAATGCACTGAAGTGTTCAAACTCTGAAAGTTAAGCAATGCATTTTCTAGGGCAAATCAATCATTTAACCCAAGTCTCATCATCAGATTGTGTGAGAAAAAAAACCTTATACCTCATCATTTGCAGAATAAATAACAACATCAATCCCTCTGAGCAAATTGGACTGATGAGAAGATGTGAAATTTGAGAGGAGCACATGATCCTGTTTAAGAAGGCCAATCATTCTGGCAAACCCATCTCTCAAAACCCCAGATTTATCACCATACTTGCTCCCAGAAGAAGCCCTCAACTGGAAATCAGAGCTCAGGTATAGAGTCTGGCCCCCATTTTTCACATACTTTGGCAATGGCCATATCTGCACCTCTTTAGAACTCGAACCAGAGACCACATTGAAGAAGAAGACCGCCAAACCCACACAAGAAATCCACACCAAATTCATCCCCATCAATCCAGACCCCAAACAACCCAATCAATCACAATGATTTATGTAAAAAAAGTGTGATCTAATTGAAGAAAAGGGAGTAGATCTCTCACGATTAGTTTCCGAATTTGGGGACAAATTAGATGGGCATTTGCGGAATGGGTGAAGATGCGTTATTGTGTTTCTTCGCTCAACGATTTCATGACAGAAAGTGAGAGAGGTTAGGTATCTGATTGGTGGTTTCTTCCTCTACTCATCTATCGTTTGTCTTGTAGAGTGGGGATTTCAGGATAAACAATTGAGCATTTTGCCCGTGACCCATTTTCATGTGTGTGACCACTTTCTTGTGCGCGCATGTGGATTGGTGAGACACCATAAGCCCGCCATTAACATCGCACTTAAAGCGGGTCCCTTGCATGGTGCAAATTGATTATCTTTTTCAGTGGAGGTTTTCTCTCAGTGGATGTTTTAATTTCTCAGTGGCTGTTACCATGGAGTTGCCATATAACTCTATGGGTGAAGTTTAATCAATCTCAACCCTTAATTATATTTAACGGTTATGATTGAGTTAAATCTCTTAGTTTTTTTTTTGACATTTAAATCTCTTAGTTAAGATTGTTAAGGAAGGAAAAGATATGAGATATATTAAAAACAAAATAAGGGAAATACAAATCTCAATTTACGTATCTCAATTCACGTATTCATCTCCACCAAACCAATCTTTGTTCTTTCAAAAAAAATTAACGTCAAGAACCAAGATCATTCAACCCAAAGCTTCACTTGGAAATTAGAGAGAGGTTTGTCAATGTGTTGTCATGTGGAGATTCTTATCTATGTTGAAATTCTTATCTTAGAGTAGAATTACATAGTGCTACTTCATCTCAGCCAAAACCTCACTTGTTCTGCTGCATTGTAGGTCCTGAATCACCACCATCTTTATGGAGACATCTATAAAATGGATTCCTGAAATCGGCATGGAATTTGATTCGGCTGATGATGTATGGAAATTTTGGTTAGAATATGGAGGAAGGATGGGTTTTAATGTTCGCAAGGCTTATCGAAATATGAACTCAAGTGGAATGGTGAGTTCAAGAAGATTTGTATGTGCTAAAGAAGGGCATCGTGACAGCAAAGAAACCTTAGGGAAGCGGTGTCGGGCCGAAACCCGAACTGACTACAAAGCACGGATCGGATGTGTTTTGATCCCCGAAACCAACAAATATCAAATACATGATTTTGTACCTGAGCACAATCATCCTCTTCATTTGCCCGAGACAATTCACATGTTGACGTCACAAAGGAAAATATCCAAAGCCCAGGAAATGGAAATTGATTTTGCCGATGATTTTGGAATCAAGCCTAGCGAAGCTCATGAGTTTATAGGAGCACATGTTGGAGGGTCAGCTAATCTTGGCTACACTCATCAGGATCATCGAAATTACTTACAAAAAAAGCGCCAGCGAAGTTTGTTATACGGAGAAGCTGGAAGTTTATTAAGGTACTTTCATATGCAAACAGTAGAGAATCCCTCATTTCAATATTCAGTTCAGCTAGATTGTGAGGAACAAGTGACTAATGTGTTTTGGGCAGATGCAAAAATGCTGATTGATTATGCTATATTTGGAGATGTTGTTGTCTTTGATACTACTTTCGGTACAAACAAGGAGAATCGACCTATTGGTGTGTTTGTTGGTTTTAACCATTTTAGGGAGCTTGTTATATTTGGAGCTACACTTCTCTATGATGAAACTGCGGAGTCCTTCAAATGGCTATTTGAAACTTTTTTGACGACGCATGACAATAAGCAACCTAGGACCATTTTCACGGATCAAGACATGGCTATGGGAAAGGCTATAGGGGAAGTTATGTCTAGTACTTCACATGGATTATGCACATGGCACATTATGCAAAATGCATTGAAGCACTTGAATCATGATGGGTCAAATGTTCTTCAAGATTTCAAGGCTTGTATGTATGAATATAATGAAGTAGATGAATTTGAAGAAGCTTTTGATGCATTACGTGGGAAAGTGACAAAAGGCAGCTGGCTTGAAAGTATCTATGCTTTGAAGGAAAAGTGGGCAGAGTGTTTTATGAAGGATGTACTTTCTTTGGGGATGAGAAGCACACAGTTAAGTGAAAGCTTCAATCGGGATCTGAAAGATTGTTTGCATGCCAAAATGGATATAATCTGATTCTTCAAGCATTTTGATCGTCTTGTCAGAAAAAAACGTCAAAATGAGTTAGCTTCTGAATTTGGTTCACGAGAAAAATTGCCTAGGATGAAAATGCGGAGGACACCTTTACTGAAACAAGCGGGTGAAGTTTACACTCCTAAGATGTTTGAAGCCTTTCAAGAAGAGTATGATTGGTCTACGACTGCTTATATCAAGCCATCAACTGAAGGCCAAGCAAGTAATGAGTATGTAGTTGCAATTTCAAACAATGATGATAGTAATCTTGTTGATATGGAGCATACTGTTTTTGGTGATCCTTTGACTCAAACAGTTACATGTAGTTGCAAACTATTTGAAAGGTTGGGAATATTATGTTCTCATGCTATAAAGGTTCTTGACTCTATGAACATCAAATTAATTCCTCAAAAGTATATTCTGAAGCGCTGGACTAAGGAGGCCCGAAGTGGTATTGTAAGAGAAATCAGTGGAAGAGTTGTTGTCGAGGATCCTCAGCTGAATGCTACTCGAAGATATAGATCTCTATGTCGCAAACTCGTCAGTCTAGCCTCTCGAGCTGCAAATTTCGAAGAATCCTCCTTGTTTTTAGAAAACAGGCTGCATACTATGGTCGACGAGGTTGATAAGATGTTATCAAGCATGAAAATTACAGAGCATACGGATGCAGTTCCTGATCTTAATAAAAGTGTCCAGCTTGAGGATTCATCAATTCCCTGCAGTGTTGTTTTGAAGAAGAAAAAGGGTAAAACAAATAGTAGGAGATTGAAAAGTTGGACTGACAAGCTACATACGAGGAAGAGAAAGAAAGTAATTGTTCATAGTCTTGAAGATCAACCAAGGGCGAAAAATAAGAGCAAGAACAAGAAGAACCAAATTCATGTCAATGAAGAAAATCCATTAAAGCAGGTAAGTAATGCATCAACTTTTTCCAACTAAGAATAAACTGAAATTGCTTCCAAATTTCAGGTTTTATAATGACGCTTCTGATTTTGTGTATTAGGCTGCAAGAAATGAAAATCATGAAGTGATGCCCTCTTTCCATTCCTTGGAGGCAACACATCTCTTAACTCAGGTATGACTTTAAAATATAATCCAAATCATTTCTTATATTAAAAAATTTGTCCTAATTGTGTTGAAAGATGCTTATTTTTAGGGTATAAATATGGAGCTTACTCAATTTAATCCAGTGTTATCAGAAGATATATAAAGTATTACTCTTGGTATGTATAATATGTATCTTATTTTTCACTTTTACTCAAGTTATTGTTCATGGTTTGAAAAGTTTTGAGTTATGAATTATATTAACTGAATGTAGGTTTATGAATATTGGCTAGAATTGTTGGCACCATGGGGAGATGCATCTGCTTCAAGTCCAAAAGAATGCAAATAATGTCTCTAATAGATTGGCAAACGAGTTGTTTAACTTCTCTTGATTGGTTTTCTCTTAGTAAACAATTAATGTATTTGTCTTTTTTTTTAGCTAGATATTTGTGGGTGTCATTGACAAGCTTTAGTTTTACTTTCTTTTATTTGAATAGTGATGCTCTGTATGACAATATTGCTTTGTCTTTGATAATTTTGTTTTTCTTTCTTTCATTGTATTCCTATCTTTATGACGATCAAATTTACTTTCACTGGTTATTTCATTTGAGAAGAGTTAATTTATGTAAGAAACAATACTTATTCAGGTTGCTTAAACTCATGGTGATTTTCAATGAAACCAAATGCAGGAATATATCATAATTATTGTTTACCATGGTTTTATGGAAAAACATTCAGAGGCTTAAGTCCACTTTTCCTATGTGGATATATATTTGCTCTGTATTTGGTTCATATGCGTCCTTACCATGTGAAGGGATTATATTAATACCTCTATTAGCTGGTGGGATGATAATCATATCCTTATAACATATTATATTTACACATGTAGAGCTGAACAACCTTTCATAATTCATTTTGAGAATCATCTCAGCAAAAGCTAATGCACAAAGTGAAAGCAAGCCTAAACTTTATTACTTTTGTCAACATTTACATTGTTAGAATGCCTCTTTACAAAGAACTAGAGGCAAACAAAGCGAGAACTTCTACAATTTGACTATTCAGCAACACAATGGCAACAATCCATAAATCTTTTACAATTTGACTATTCAGCTAGACAATGCTGTTACACAATTACAAGTTGCACTAATTAAGAAAAGAGTTGTAGGCTTGTAGCAGCTTGTTGAAGTTCTCCATGTGTCAATGCTATCTTTCAAGGAGCAGCTGAAGCACCATAATGCAGAACCCTTGCTTGCTTCAGAACAGATAGATCAAATGCTTCAAGCTCGATTAACTGATAAATCCTTCAACCTCAAAAACAGTGTTGTATCAAGGCAAAATGTTATTTGAATCCCCCACATGTTCAGTTCAGTGCTATATCAAGGCAAAGTTCGAATCAAAATATTTACGATAGTTGGCAAAAAGGCATATGAAGTAGTCAACTTACAAGGTAGATTAATGCATTGTGCTTGGCTGCGTACTTGAGGCCCAGATTGAATAGACTTTCTTTTGTACTCTCTATTGTTAGTAACATCATAGTGAGGGTTGAGATAGCTGGCAATGAACCAAGTGAATCTCATAAGCTGCAAATTAAAGCATCCAAGGAGGTGATCCTAGCAAAAGACTAAAAAGCAAAGTGCAGAGAACTTATCACTTACAAAACCTCTATATCTGCAGAATTGGTGAAGAAGTTCGCACAGAATATAGGCAAATCATATTCTACCTCCGAGAAGATGCCTAGGTCTAACACCTAAGAGAGCCAATCCAAAATCACCAACAAAAGAGTTCAAGTTATTTGGTACCTGCATTTCATCATTCCCATCAATGTACATGCTGCAGAGGAGTCTAATCTTAGGAGCTTGAAACGAAAGTAAATTCAGCTTTGCGTTTCCATCTAGAGCAAGAGACGAACCGAATGTCCCCTAAAATCGACCGAAATTCACGTAGTTAGTTCTAGATTAACTTCGTGATTATACCACAGAGTTCAATTTTGTCAATAAAGTATGATGGAGACAAAGACGAAAATCCGATGAGCTGGAAAACCTAAATACAAAATCGACTAACAAGAAGCAAGAAGAAAGACCTGAATAGGAGAAGGAGGGAGAAAGGTGCGGTGCTTGGTTTCATCTAAAATAAAATCGACGAACTTCTGGTAAACCCTAACACACCAACCAAAATCATGGCGAAACAAGGCGCGCGGTGAGAGAGGCGGTTTCGGCCGCAGATTCAGCCGTGGCGAGCGCGGCCGTGGCCGCCGTCGTGCCGGCCGTCGCGACGAGGAGGCGGATTGGATGCCAGTGAGGAAGGTCGGGCGTCTGGTGAGTGGTGAGGGATGGCGAAATCAGCAGCTCGCTCCGAGCGATTTTTTTTAATCACTTCTACTTTAATTATTTTCCCCCAAATCCTAATAAAATTTTTAACTCGATCTTAACCGTTAAATATAAGTAACGGTTGAGATTGATCAAACTTCACCCATGGAGTTAAATAGCAACTCCATGGTAACAGCACCGGCATGTAATTTTGGTGTAATGTACGTTTTTAATTAATTAATGATAAGTGAGTAAGTGACTATGGCAGAATTAATTGTTTTTTTTTGGTCAAACGTCTACATTAATTGATTATTCATGGTTGAGGCGGGCCGGATTTGGTTCATGAATTTGTGATTTTGCTCACGAGTTTTTAAGTGGATTTGTTAGATTTGATGTAATTATTCCCTTATTTAATTATTATTATTCCATAGTAAAGAATGGTTAGACTTATACGGAGTAAAATGTAAAAATAATTAAATCTTGTCAGGACCATGTTTTTATAAATGTTTAATTTCTATCAAAATGTATTTTTTATCCTTTTCTTGCTCGTCAATCAAGTTTGTATAAAGAAGCCTATCTCTGAGCATTAATTTTTACGCCATGTACTAATTTATTTTTAATTAAAGGGTGGTGTGATTCATGACCTAACTTAAACTAAATAAATTTGACTTGTAGTTCAACATACCAGTTTTGCTGACTTTAGGTGCCCCATCATCCAAAAAGGGACATGATAGGCATAATCTCATTGATCACTGATTACTAATTAGTCATTACCGACATTATATTATATAGCTTGAAAGTTTAAAAGGCGTTATAATAGGGTCTAAAGGTTATGGGCTTTTTTCAGCCTTTTATGATAATTCAGTACCGGTCAATGTATGTAGAACTAGCTAGCTAGCTAGGTGGATGTGATGTGCCGACTTGTTTGTTAAGTGATTAATAACAATTCGATGTGTCAATTTAGCTCTTGAATCAATCATTGATGTGGGTGTCCATAGGTCAAATAAATTGAGGTTGTTTATTAACGATTTCACAAAACATTCAGTGTACGAGCCCAGATAAATTGGATGGGCTAAATTACAAGATAAAAATTAAAATAAGAAAAAAGTAGGATAAAACTCTGTAATTAGCAAAAATACGGGAAAAGCTATTGAGGTTCGAGGATAAATGAACGAAATAAGAAGCTCTTACGTACCATTTTGCCTCCATACATGCACACGTATCATTAATTTTGTGCTGTATACAATAAAATTGTACATTATCGCTACACATAAATATTTAATCAAATATACCAAAATCCATATTATAAATTTTGTGGTATATACAAGTTTATCACAAAACTCATATTCCCAACTAATCGGGGAACACATTCGTCATCGAATTATTATCGACTAAAAATAGACAAATAAGAATTGCAAAATATTACAGACTGTTATAAAATAAGAGAAACCAATAAACAAACAGAGAGAATTGGGAGAGGAAGAGAGATCAGATCTGCTTTATTAGGTCATCCATAGGAGCCTTTTATAGAGAGAGTACAACCCATGTACATCCATATATAACAATAATATTATAACACTCCCCCTTGGATGTACATCCCTAACTGCCTCGTTAAAAACCTTGTCTGGAAAACCCGATGGGACAAAACCAAGACGAAGGGAAAAAGAGTGCAGTGTTGGTCTCTCTCTTGACTTGAAATATATCTTCCTTTGCTTGATTGAATTGAGCATCCATCCAGCCTTCGAGTTGAATCTTGCAATTGGAGAAACTTATCAATGACATATGTTAGGTCGTATCGCCTTTAATGATCATCTCTTAATTCGAGCGACACATGCTTCAATGTCTCCATATACTATCGTCGGATCTTCTTCAACTTGATTCGCAGACAAATATAAGATCTCATTCTTTCGCGTATCTCGAGCTTCAGGTCGAGATTGTCTCATCATGGACCTTGTATGACGAACTGCCTCGTTAAAAACCTTACTTGGAAAAACCCTATGGGATAAAAACCAAAGTCAAGGGAAAAAGAGTACAGTCGTATAATGATGCTCCCCCTCAATTAAACATACATTCTTCATTTGACACATATATACCCTGATGTGTCTTCATTGAAGATTTGGTACTTCTGGACCAACAATCTTTATTGTATGTTTAGGGAGACAAACAATTCATTGCCACTTCAAATGACTTTACTGAGGCAATGAAGCAAGATACATCAATGCCCATATTGCTTTGAGATAAGGTACTTCAGGACCTAATATCTCTTCAATTTTTCACTAAGAGAAGAAGATAATCCTTTTCCATACTTAGTGATCTTACTACTATATATGGACTTTCCATTTGTGCTTCAACCAATCCAAAGGGTCATTTACCCTATTTTATGTATGCTCGAACTGCAGGCCGAGACAATACTTGGTAGTTCATAAGTCCTACATATCAAATCCTCTTTTCATGTAATCGGTTAAATCGGACCTCTTCTGGAGATCAGGTCATCAACATAAATGACTACATGAACATAGGACTCATTTAATCACTCATTATTCCTTTCCTTAGAAGATATTCACTAAGGCGATTTTTACCATATTGTATCCGATTGCTTCGGTCCATATATGGATCATTTGAGCTTAACCGAATGCTCATCATGTGGTTTTGATTCACATGCTTCAGCCAACTTTAATCCCTGTGGGATTTTTCATGTATATGTTGGTACTTAATGACTTACATTGACGAGTCATTACCACATTCATAAGTTGCATCTTAAGTCGTCCATCGACTTAAGCAACAAGAATTTGAGCGTGATTGCATCCGTAATGTGTGAGCACATTTCTATGTACTTCACTCGAGACTTTATAAATCTCGTGCAATCAGTCAAACTTTGAATCCGAACACTGCATTGTGTTCATTTCATTTTCTTATGAATAACCACCAATATATAGTTGACTGGTTTTATACTCTGTGGTGTTGGAACTTCAGGCCCAAAAACACCTTGTTTATTTAGCAATTGTAGCTATGCTTGAATAGCTTCTGTCCAGTATTCTTAACCAATTCAATGTCGACGTTCCTCCTTTATTCAAGGATCATTATTGCTCGAATTTGATTCGAACTGAACAAGCAAAGATATCAATGATTACATCTTCTTGTTACCACCTAATACCAATACTTAGATTAGTCATCAACAATCCCAGATTGTCGCCAATATTATTCTCTTTGCTTTCAAAGTCTTTAGATAGAATTTCTTCAGGAAATCTATCTTCATGTTTGTGTGTACTCGACATATCATCACCCCTTTTGTGATGTTATCGGCTCTTTTCTTTTTCGAGGAATGATATCTTTAGAGCCTAATTGTCTTTTCACACTTCCAGTGTGATTGAGAAATTATTTGTTCTGCTCGGAGTTACTTCTAGAATCTCCAAACGAGGTGGTGCAGCCTAGGCTGGTGTATGTGACTTGACTTTGTCACTTTCATTTACATCATCACATATACTTGGTAGCATGCTAGCTATACGATCCACTGAACTTCTAGTTTAGTTATCTTTGGATCTAAAATAGCAAATTGCATCCCATGCAATCGCTTTAACTTTTAGTCTCACTTATATTCTCCACCTAAAGTTGGGATTTTCACCTCGCCATAAGTGATAATCTTAATACCGAGCAAAATATTGATCACCGCTGATAAGCTCAAGGTATTCGTTAAACGACAAGGACTCAATCCTCTCGTTTAATCCCAACTTTCCTTTTGTGTGGCATTACTTCAAAAATTATCTAGGGAGATGGAGGACATATGAAGCAGTTAATCTCTTTTAGAGGTAAGCTTCAAGTAGGAGAATTTTCTACAAGCAGTCTTTCCACATTGAATTAACAACTTTATGACCCTCATGAATCAACGATTCTTCCAAGTTGTGTATGTCATGTATAAGCCATAGGAGCCTTGCCTAGCTATCAATTATGACTGCATTATTGACGACTCTACCTTAGTCGTTTTATGAATGTGTGTGAGAGCTACACAATGCTCAACCACTACACTTATTTGATTCTCCTCAATATTCAATGGAACCAATGGGTTGAGGCACCTTTCAACATTATGATAATTCACAATGGCTCACATGGCGATTTATCAAGTCCTCATATATCACTTGAACCCAATCACGGAGCATAGGAGACTTTAAATTCCTTTATTTATACTGGCTTTGCTACTAATTTACCAAGAGCACAAGCCTTTCATAGATACAAGGTCACTCGATCTTGAAGAGACTTCAGGTCTCATGTTCTTGTGGTCCTACACCAATCATGCGGGCCATTCTTTTTCTTGAGTGACCAAGTTAATCATGCCACACGGATACTTTATTATCAACTAACTTCTGGTTAGTGATACTACCTTGTTCAATGGGAGATACTCTTTAAGAGTCATTTGAACCTTAACACAAAATTTGTCATGCACATGATTTTGAAAACTTCAGGTTTTCAAATAGTAGGTGTTACGACACCATTGACAAATATGGCTCTCTACCATTGAACATGCCGGTGATCTGTACAATAGTTTGGGAGCTCATCAACTACAAACAGATAAACCATTATCTTGATAGTAATATTAGATGCCTCAAAAATGATGACATTCAGAACTTTGCTTTAGATTAGACCGGTCTCCACACTTATACTCATAAGTTGTGGTTCTTATCACTTATGGGATATCCCTTATCTCAAATGTCCTTCTCAACATCAAATTTACCCCTAACATCCTAGCTATAAGTCATAACCATGACTAGCTGCCGCATGTGTAATATACTGTGACCTCTTTCACACCCTCTTTCGGAGGAGGCATGCTTCAGGCATGCAAGAGGTTGGTCAACCATGACCTTGAACTCCAAGTTCATGCTAGGTATGGGGTTATATAGGACTAGTTCTGAATATAACATAAACTCATGTTTCTTGTACTACTTCTGGAGTACATGACTGGTATGAGATCTTCTAACTCCCCAAGAGTTTACAGTGATCTCTTCTTATCGAAAAATCGAGTCTTCAGGCTCGTATGGAGTTGATGATGATAACTATAATTATAGTTTAGCACAATTCTCCTAGAATTTCAAGTGCTGCATAATTCTCCCAAACATCTCATTTGTCAACTTCAGGTGACAATGAATAATTTATCATTATTATGTTCAAGAATGAATTTTCACAAATATTCCATTTGTCAACTCCAAGTGACAAAAATAGAATATATCTTGAACCATTTATCATCTACTTCGGGAGATGATATGTTCATCTACTTCTAGAGATGGTACTCTTATCACTTTCTTCAGGAAGTGATGTTTTCTATCATTACTCACTTCAGGGAGTAATATGCTTTATTATTTCATCTCTTCGGGGATGATCGCAAAATTGTCTCTACGAGGACAATGTCATATATCCATCCGCTTCAGGGGATGATATGTTTCAACTTTAAAAACACATAAAATTACATGTAAACAATAACATGAATAATTAAATTGATAAGCATAAATAAAGAAATATAATATAATAAAAGATTGTCAACTTCTAGTGACATGAGATTGAATGTGAAGTCTTCCAGACCTCGAGACCTTTCAATCACATACTTCGGGATGTGATATATAAGACCACTTAATCGATCACATGCTTCAGGATGTGATATATAAGACTTAATAAGACTGCTTAATCACATACTTCAAGATGTGATTTGGTCTTTTATTATCTATTCCAAGAGATAATACTTGTGGTCTTTTATTATCTACTCCAAGAGATAATATTTGTCATAGAACATTTGTCATCTACTTCAAGAGATGACTTAGTATAAACTTTTATTATCTCATCCACTTCTGGGGATGGATTCATTTGTTTCATCCACTTCGGAGGATGAGAACTATCAGTAGATGAGTATAATCTTTTGTTATCGCATCCACTTCTGGGGATGGTTTTATTTGTTTCATCCACTTCGGGGGATGAGAATTATCACTTAGGATATAGTATAGTATATTGATTATCGCTTCAGGGATAATCATATTCAGTAATCACTTCAGGGATTACATATTGATATTTAATCCTTTCTAGGAATGATAATTACCACTTCAGGGGTAATATAATCCTTGTCTTTCCAACTCTTCAAGAGTTGAATCAAATTGTACATCTCTTCAAGAGATGAAATTATGCTTATAATTTGTCACTTCAGGGACAAATTTATTTATGAATACATTCACTTCAGAGAATAAGGAATATATCATATGATTATAGTTTGTCCTCTGAGGACAATCGATCAAAATGGAATGATAATGAACTTAAGAGTGTATAATATAATATACAATTAAATTGCACTGAAAGTTCATAAATCAAGTGCGTATCAGTAGCACATATTGATAACAAACCATGTAAATAATCATCAATCAAGAGCCACATGTATACGCATCTAGGGAAACACAATTGATAGTACCCGACTTTAATACGTAAGATCCATGGCACCGAGAGGCGAGAGCCATATATGTATATGTATCGAAAGAAATCAAATACGTAGCAACCGAGATGCTCAAATTTAAATCATCAAATTCAAACCTAGAGCAAATCCATGCTTCACCATGAATGCATTTATATAATAGAGTATACATGTACTCGATCGTAAGAATTATACACAATAAATTACAAGAATGGTGTGTGCGATTCATCATGTCATGCAAATAATTAAACACGGAGCATGAAACCAATCGAGAACAACTGATCATACAATAATGATACATGACTGAGCAAATTATATATCCAACCACGAACAAAATATGAACATGTACCTGATTTAGTAAAAGCAAGCATGAAACTCAGAGATATGATACCAAGCATCAAACATAAGCCGATCGAAAATAAGTATTAATCGCACATGTGTAAACTCAATCAATCAAACCAAATTGAGAGACAAATAATCAAAAACAACTGAGACCCAATTTGAAATTTGCACGATGCACGTACAGAGAGGGGCAAAAATAAAGAACTAGGTATTAGACTTTATTTACTGCAAGTAATATGATTTGATTGAATCAAACTGATCGGATTATAGCACAACACCAATATATACGTGCATGACAAGGCAATACAATAATTGAATAGTAGTTTAATCAAAGAGATCGTGCACATTGATCGAACTTGTTCATATATATCACTGAGTGAACAAGTTCAGATCTTCTGCAAAATTTGGAATGCGAGAAAATATTATCATAGAACAAATCGTGCTGATAACGTGTTATAAAATAAGAGAAACCAATAAACAAACAGAGAGAATTGGGAGAGGAAGATAGATCAGATCTGCTTTATTAGGTCACCCATAGGAGCCTTTTATAGAGAGAGTACAAGCCTTTGGATAAGATCAAATCTAGGGTTTTGATAAGCTTACCCATGTACATCCATATATAACAATAATATTATAACACAGACCACTAATAACGGATTTATTTTATCATATCTACTTCATCATGCTGCTGCTTAACATGCTAACCGAATCCATATTCAAATTTAATAGTTGGTGACTTGCACATGTATAGTACGTATACGTAATCTTATGTTTGACTTTGTTAAAATACAGGTTACGTTATGTAGATGTGCATTTCTACATTAGTAAATACTAGCGAATGACCCGCACCTTGTACGGGAGTGGTATTATTTAGTTATTACATTGCATAAACTACTTTTATCGATCTTTTGGATTAACATGAGATATTTTTATATACATAAACATATATATAAAAAAAATCGAGGAGAATGTCATAAGATAAGATGCATTATCAGTTTTATTAAAAATTGATAAACATTTTGGCATTTAAATTAAATTGTGTAAACTTAATTATATAAATAAATCAATATTTAAAAAATCAGATTAATATAGCATCATAGTACTAAGATATAGAGAGTAATTAATAAGATAAAAAACAAAGAAAACCGAATTATCCTATATACATTATTATGGTGTGAAAATTTAATTAATATAAAAAATATAAAAATATCTAATAAAAATATCTCAAACGATTACCGTAATTAAGAAATCTATCGTTTATCTACCATGTAGCCAATATGTAATATTAAAGTTATATAAAATATATCATATACTCTTTTTATTTACATTTAATATGATATGATAATAATAAAAAAATATATTTAATATATTATTTTAATAGAAGGAATATTTAGCTTAAATATAGTGGTAGAATTTGCTATCATTGATGATTTTATAAAAATATCATAATAAAATTACGAAAATAATTTTTAGGTAATACAATATTTAACTAAATGGGTGAAATATTAAGATTATGATCTATACATTATGACTAAATAAAAATATTTTTTGAAAATAAAAAGTTTATAATAGATTTTTGGTATAATGTTAAGATTGAGGTTTATATATGTGGATAGAATTATTAACACAACTTAAATTATAAGATAGAATTAATATCTTAATTAAGTATACATAATATTATGATAAAATTACGATTAAATAAGATAACTTTTTTAATAAAAGGGCGCAATATGGTGGCGGAATTTGCTTCAGCTTTAGTATATAGTAATAGATGTTTTGCATGATTCCAATTGAACTCGTGTCAATGTATGCAAATTACTATGCAATAGCCCCAAAACAGGTAAGGGCTCACTTAATTAGATTAGTTGATTATCACTTTTATTAGTTTGATGATACGTGTATTGTTAAAAAATATCTCAAAATAGTGCTGCTGCTGGTTGGGTCGTTCGTGATAGTGATGGAAGATGGGTTGCCGGATTTGTGTATAATATTGACATTTGTATGGTGTCAATGGCAGAGCTTTGCGGTTTGAGTCTTATTTGGATCAGGGGTTACACGAGGGTATTACTGGAGGTTGATTCGCAATTGGTGATTCGTCTACTTCGGAGATCTTTGGATCGTTGTCATCCACTCATTAGCCTCGTGCGTCCGTGCCAAAGATTTCATCGTAGAGATTGAATTATACAGTTTCGTTATATATTTTTTGGTCGAAAGTTTCGTTATATATTTAGGGAGACCAATCGTGTGACCGATTTCTTTAACTTCTTTTGTTTTTTTTTTTAAGTTTAGGTTTTCGTATGTTGCCTGACCCACTTGAGGGCGTTATTTAGATTCTTTCAAATGATGTTAGGGGTCGGGTTATTCACCATTTGATGACTACTTAATCATTTTTTTATTGTAATAGGAGCCGGAGACTATCCCCTCTCAAGATAAAAAAATCTCAAAATAATGGGAAATTTTAATCAGTGTCCCTCATTTTCAGGATATTCAAGCTAGTGTCCCAATTTCTCCCCTTATAACAAATCCTGTCCCACCAAAGCTTCGCTGTACTTCTACGCGACAAATGAGTCATCATGATGATTATCTCACAACAAAATTAATTTATTCCAACCAAAAAAATTAAAAAATAATACAATATAAAAAATAAAAAAAGAAAAAGAAAATTCAACCGGCCATATGAAAAAACCGTTTTGTACATGACGCCGACTTCATCCGCACTTTCACCACCCCACACCACCAGCAGAAGAACAAAAGTTCAATTTTCCCCAAAACCCCATCATTCTCAACGTTCATCTTCCTTCTCTTGTACTCTTCCCCAAATGCTCCCCTGAAATTTCCCCTTTCTCTGCAATTTCGCCCTAATTCCTCCATCCATGGCGGATCCGTTCGACGCCGGCGAGGACCTGCTCTCCTCCCTCCCCTCCAGCCACAGGCTCTCTCCCAACGGAGCTGTAAACCCTAGCAATGTAACGGATCCGTTCTCCGTCTTCTCCGACTCCCCAAACCCTACCGGAAGCGACCAATCGGAGCCCCGGACTCCGAGGCTCTTCGACCGGTTCGACGACTCCTCGTCCGACGAGGAAGGAGGCTACTCGCGAGCCTCGGATTCTCAGGACGGGGTGGTCAGGACCGCTGGTAAGAAGCTTGATTACATGATCCAGTTTCTTGATAGGAAGTTGTCCAAGGAGGCGAGTGTTGTTGGTAGTGAGAGTAGTAGTAGGACTTTGCCTGAGGTGATAGGGAATGGTGGTGGGAGGGGGGCTTTTAGGGTTCCGGTTAGGGCGGCGGTTCATCCTGGGAGGCCTCCGAGTCTTGATGTGAGGCCGCATCCGTTGAGGGAGACTCAGGTTGGGTGCTCTTTGAGGGGGGTGGTTTGTAGTGAAACGCAGCTGTGGGCTGGGGGTGAGAGTGGCTTGAGGTTTTGGAGGTTCTCGGAGCTTTGCTCGCATGAGGCGGATAGTGCCAGGGCTGGGGATGAGATGTCGGCGCCGTTTCGGGAGTCGGTGGTGACGCCTGGTGTGGTGTGTATGGTGGCTGATGAAGGGACGAAGACTCTTTGGAGTGGGCATTTGGATGGGAAGATTAGGTGTTGGAGGTTGGATCAGATGGTGGGTGGAGACGGCTTCACGGAGTGTTTGTCTTGGCAGGCGCATAGGGCGCCTGTGCTCTCCATGACTATCTCGTCGTATGGTGAGTGATTTCTGGAAACTGTATGTCATTGTAATGGAGTAGACTCACTTAGATATATGAAGTTCTAAAAGTAAACAATCGTACTGATGAAAAGCATATTTGACTGGGTGATTGTAGAACTGTAATAAGTATGAATATGAGTATTGCCATTCATCCATCTTGAGAACTTATGTCTATGGCAAATTTTGCTGGTTAGGAAAATATGCAGCTATCTATCTTGATGTGCAAGTAGGTACCTACTATTGGATTGTGCATAATAAAATAGTATACGTTTTTAGTTTGCTGATATCAATATAATATGAATGCTATGGACGCTATCAGCAAATCTTTGCTTTTGATCTGAGGTATCCATAGGGTATATGAATGGGGTAATTGGGGAAATCACAACTTGTTTTGCCGCACAAGGAATGCTGGAAATATTATCTGCTAAAGTGTTTCATTTTCTTGGCATAACTCGGTTGGAATTTGTTACATTATTAGAATATATTATATCATTCTTGTCAGGTTTGTATTATTCATTCTTGTGCCTTACTATGTGCATTCCCTTTCTGCAGGTGATCTTTGGTCAGGCACTGAGAATGGTGTCATTAAGATATGGCCTTGGGAAACCATTGCAAAATGTCTTTCTCTTACAGCTGAAAAGAGGCACATGGCAGCTATCACAGTGGAGAGGTCATATATTGATCTGAAAAACCAGGTAACAGTAAATGGAGTCTGTTACATGTTCGCTTCAGATGTGAAGTATTTGGCATCAGATAACTCTACCGCAAAGGTGTGGAGTGCAGGGATTTTTCAATTTGCATTGTGGTATGTCTTCATATCACGCATTCTCTGCTGTTGTGAGTTTTAAGATATGCGAACTCTGATTGCAAGTATATAAATAGACGAAGTGTACTTTATGCAGTAGTAATCAATAAGCTGAACACTTTGTCATAGTAACATAGACTTTTATCTTGTTATATTGCATTACTTGTTAGTTATCCCCCTACCATTTTATAGTATATGATAGATAAGTTTGAGGCATTTCAGTAAATGGCCTAAATGTGATAGAGAAAGGCTTGTGATTTGTTAAAGTGAGAAGTCTATTCTATAAAGGAAGCCGAAGTGGCACTAAGAAGTCCCACTGTCTTAGAGAGTGCCACGAAAGAGCAATTTAGGAACTAAGATAAGAATGACGATGATTGTGTGCAAGATAATTCTGGAAAAATTATTTTTGCTACAAATTGATAAAAAGATAATCCTTTCTTCTCTTGAGAGAATTGTTGCGTGCCTGTGGTGATACTTGTTGCTAGTTTTAGTGTGTGTTAGGGAGTTGTATCTTTTCAACAGTTTGTGCTATTGGCCTGCAAAGTACTGATGCATGAAATAGCTTAAATGCTACCATCTTACTTTCTGTTGGGACTTGGGTCTAATTATATCGCCTTTCCTTATTTTATGTTACATTAGTATGTCCTGAGTGGAATTGGGCATTGATGATCATTCTTTCACAGGGATGCTCGAACATGGGAATTGTTGAAAGTTTTCAATACTGATGGTCAATTGGAAAATTGGTTGGACATGCCACCAATTCAGGATATGACAACAAAAGATGAGTTGAAATTTAAGTTTGTGGCTGCTCTAAGGAAGGAGAAACCTCAAGCCTCCATTGGATTCTTGCAAAGATCAAGGAATGCCATTCTAGGAGCTGCTGATGCTGTCCGTCGAGCTGCAGTAAAAGGGGCCATTGGTGAAGATGGCCGAAGAACTGAAGCAATGGTTATGACAGTGGATGGGATGATCTGGACTGGATTCACTAGTGGCCTCATTGTGCGATGGGATGGAAATGGCAATCGTTTGCAAGAATTTCAGCATCATCCTTTTGCTGTACAATGCTTCTGCGCGTTTGGATCACGGATTTGGGTTGGTTATGTTAGTGGAATTGTCCAAGTGCTGGACCTTGATGGCAAGCTGCTCGGAAGCTGGATAGCTCACAGTGCCTCTGTAATAAAAATGGCTGTTGGAGCAGGCTACATCTTTACTCTGGCTAGTCATGGTGGCATACGTGGATGGAACATAACATCCCCTGGTCCTCTTGATAATCTGGTTCGCTTAGAATTAACTGAAAAAGAATTTTTGTACACTAGGCTGGAAAAATTGAAAATTTTGGCTGGAACATGGAATGTTGCAGAAGAAAGGGCTTCATCAGATTCACTCATATCTTGGTTGGGATCTGCTGCATCAGATGCTGACATGGTGATTGTTGGGTTTCAAGAACTGGAAATGGGTGCTGGTGTCTTGGCCATGTCTGCTGCAAGAGAAAGTGTAAGTTTCTGTAGATTCCTTTATCCGTTTTCCTGATTGACTTGAAACTATGAAACATACCGAGCAGCATTGCAGCAGTGTACCAAATGTATCACACATGATTAATTAATGTATTGCCAAATAATTTTTATAAAAAATATGAAATGCCTAATTTTAATCTTTTCATCACTATTTTTAGGTGGGCTTAGAAGTAGAAGGCAGTTCAGTTGGGCAGTGGTGGCTGGATATGATTGGAAATATCTTGGATGAAGGGTCAACTTTTGATCGTGTTGGTTTTAGGCAACTAGCAGGAATGCTTATCGCAGTGTGGTTAGTTGTCATCTCTTACCAGAAAATCGATTTGATGCAACAACGAATCCAGTTCATGTGCCACTTTTTCTAGAAACTTGATTTTATACAGCAACAGTGTGGCATGCTCTCATCTCTTCAAAAAAAAGAAAATGATTTTTCATAGATGTTGGTGGTGTAGAAGAAGGATAAAGCTGCATATGTCACTCCTCTTTTTCCAGTTTCTTGTAAATGCTATTTGCATTCTTATTCACCTGTTGTATCAAATCAACCAGATAGTTCGGTGACTATTTATAGTATATGGATTCTGAACACTGATAGTATTTAACGGATTTTGATCATATATACTTAGTATTTTTATCCTTACTGTCTTGTTTATGACAATGGATTGATTACTTTTCAGGGTTAGAAAGCAGTTAAGAACTCATGTTGGAGACATTGATGCAGCTGCTGTACCCTGTGGTTTTGGACGTGCTATTGGTAATAAGGTGCGATTGCTGCATTTCTGCTTCCCGCAAACAAGCAGTCACTTTCTTATGAAACTGCTCACATTTCTATCAAACTATATAGGCAAACAAAACCATAGCACCCCACAGTTGCCTAGTTATCGCAGGTTACAGTGCTAAAGGTTCTTCAACTTGGAGAAAGGGATGTGTTCTTTTGGGTTGTCGTCCAAACCCATCATGTTTAAGAAAATGTATAAAGAAATCTTAATAAGTATCAAGATATTGTGGTCACATTTATATTGAATAGGCACACAAACCTGTAGCACACCACAATTGCCCCTGGGGCAGCTTGTGGTGTAGGGCTTAGTACTTGTCATAATTTTCTGGGTTTTCCTCTTGTTGAAAAAGGGTACATATCGTGCTCTCCCATTGAAAACCTCCACCGCCGCTAATAATGTTTACATTAATGGGTTAAGCAATTCTATCATCTCTTGTGTTTGAGCTGATCAAGTGTTATTTTAACAGGGTGCGGTTAGCTTAAGGATAAGGGTGTTTGATCGTGTCATGTGCTTTGTGAACTGTCACTTTGCAGCACATGTAGAAGCAGTCAGCCGGAGAAATGCCGATTTTGATCATGTCTATAGAAATATGATTTTCAGTCGGCCTTCTGGTTTAGTGAATAATGCAGCTGGTATGGTGCCATATCTGTTGTTACCTTGTTCACTTGCCTGCTTCGTCTATCAATTATATCATGTTTATCCTTCTTGCTTGCCGTTGGTCCTTTCTATTGCAGTTGGAGTATCATCTGCTGTTCAAGTTCTCCGTGGAATAAATGTAAGAAATACTGCAACTGCACTATTTGGATTTGTTTTCATGCAGAAACAATGTCAATTTTCTCTTTAGGCCCTCATGTTGTCAATCACTTGTAGGCTGTCGACCTTCGTTCAGGTGAAGAAGTACCTGAGTTATCTGAGGCAGATATGGTGATATTTCTGGGTGATTTTAATTATAGACTCGATGGGATATCATATGATGAAGCGAGGGATTTTATTTCCCAACGTTGTTTTGATTGGCTAAAAGAAAAAGATCAACTCCGCGCTGAAATGGAAGCTGGTAGAGTGTTTCAAGGAATGCGTGAGGCCATGGTCAGGTTTCCTCCAACATACAAGTTTGAAAAGCACCAACCTGGTCTGTCAGGTACCAAAATCAACTTTAAATTTGTAATTCCCAATTAAAGCTTGCTTGATTTGGAAGACTCCTTTTTGTCGAGAAAATGTACTTCTATATCACTTAGTATTACTAAAGCAAGGAAACAAACCCATGGAAAGTGGGAGCAGATACAAAATTCATGCAGCTCTTTCCTGTACTTGCATATCTCCATCTGTTTTGCAATTTGGATTAAAGCCACTATGCCATATCATCTTATAGCCAATATCTTGTTTTCAACAGGAAAACAAGAGATGCTCATTTTGTGAAGGATTTTTTATCATAATTTTTAATAGGAAGTTACATAACCCCATCTTTTTCATATGTAGACTGATGGGGATGAATTCTTATTCTTTAAACCCCAGGAGTATTTTTGATGTTAAAACAAACATATATGTTGAAAATTTATGCATACCTTTATTTCTTATATACATGCACTTTAGATCCATGTAGCTACTTGCAATTATGTTGGCTGTTCCTTTTTTGGATCCTTGAAATCACAAGAATCCTAACAGCCTCAAATTGTGAATAGGCTATGATGCTGGGGAAAAGAAGCGAGTTCCTGCTTGGTGCGATAGAATCCTGTATCGAGATAGTCGTTCAACTACATCGTCTGAATGCAGTTTGGATTGTCCGGTTGTTGGCTCAATATCGCAGTAAGTTCTCTACGATGGCTTCTATCCTTCAGCTCTTACCTAATACCAGTCCACCAGTTATGTTCATGTGCAAGAGGAATGATTTTCTTAACTAACGTGCATGATAAAACTGAGCCTAGGTACCTTTTCGAAAGCAGGGCTCTTGATTAGTTTAACACCCTATATCAAATCTGTTCTCTATCAATTCTCAATCAGACATGTCTGAAATAGTTCATATGGATTACTGATGTGCCATTAATTTATCCCTTCAACTTTGTCAACATAAACCTGTTCAGTCTCATGAGTACAGATACTGGTGATCTAATCTCATGTCTCATATCCTGTTTCCATATGTTTGTTGTCGATATCTGCATTTGAATATTTCTTTGCTAGTAGTGTAAGTGTTGTATATTTCCAGGCAATTCTTTGATTATGTACTGTTACTTTGAATGGTTGATGACAATCGTTTCTGGTAGGTATGAAGCTTGCATGGATGTAACTGACAGTGACCACAAGCCTGTTCGGTGCATATTTGATGTTGACGTTGCCCGTGTAGACGAGTCTATAAAGAGACAAGAGTTTGGGGAGATTATGGAATCAAATGAAAAAATCCGTGCTTTGCGGAAAGAACTAGCTAAAGTTCCTGAATCTATTGTTAGTACAAATAACATAATCCTTCAAAACAACGACACATCAATCTTGCGGATTACAAATAAGAATGGGAGAGATAAAGCTATATTCACAATAATCTGTGAGGGTGAGACTACTATTGACGAAGATGGAAAAGCATCGAACCACAGCCCAAGAGGCTTATTTGGCCTCCCCCACTGGCTCAAGGTATTTATGCCTTACCTTGTTTTTATCCCTTACTTTTGAATTTCAGTAACTGGGCCTTGCAATCATTATTATGATTTCATATTTGTTTACCGGTCTGACATGCAGAATAGGTCCTGGATTTTTGGTATTCAATTTTCTTAACAATTTGATAGCCTTGAAAAGTTATATTCTAGTTATGAAACCCAATTCGCAGATATCTTATATTAACCGTGTGGGTTGTGGAATTCGCCCAGGACAGTAGGAGTTCCATTATTATTTGTGTTCAGTTGTTTATCATAGATATGTCTTTAAAAAAAACGTATTTACTTGTAATTTGTTATGTTATCCTGTTGGTTTATATCGATTTTGCTGCTGGTCTCTAATTACTTTTTTACAATCCTGGTTTGTACAGTGCATTGATTTGGTTAATCTGTGTGCAACCTAACAAAATAAACCGTGGCTTAAACCAGGTCTGTCCTGCCACGGGCATAATCAAGCCAGATCGAACAGCTGAGGTATCAGTTCATCACGAAGAGTTCCACACGCAAGAGGAGTATGTGGACGGGGTCCCAAAGAACAGTTGGTGTGAGGACACAAGGGACAAAGAAGTACTACTTGTGGTTGAGATTCGGGGCAGTTGTACTACAGGGAAGACCTCTCATCGTATCCGTGTACGTCACTGCCCCCAATCTATGAACAACAAGCATAACAAAATGACCCCTAATCATGACACTGATTCGGGAAAAGTCCATGCAAACCTCCTGCATCGATCTGACTGCCAGAAACTGAGCTCCTCACTCGACGTCTTTGATCAGCTATTGGATCTGAATACTCCTTGAAGTGCAAATCATCGATGACATGGACTTTGACAGGTACGGGCTCTTTTAGTTGCCTTGCCTGGTTTAGTCGCCTCCTTTTGCAGCTTCTGTAAGTATAAGATATTTCGGTGCGTCCCTGTCGTTCCTGCACCATCAGTTTGCAAGATGGGCATGTCGAATAAGAACTAAGAAGTGTATATACCCTCTTCAGATCTCACCTTAGTTCATGCTGCAAAATCTTATAGGGAAAAACGAGGTCTATTTGTGCATCTCAAGGTGAGAAATTCATGATCTATGTCAAGTTTTTGTGTCCTACTTTTTTGGTTTTAACAGCCTTCTTTCATGTTGACATTGTATTTACCTTTTATTGCTGGAACAGAATAACAGATGTGTAATTGTATTGTATGTCAAAACTCAGCAGGCATTTTAATTTAATTTTTCTTTTGTTAATTTTTCTTTTTATTAGATAGCATATCTTGTTAGAATAGCAACTCCAGCACTTTTGATTCAAGGTTTGCTTGAAATTGGATATAGTACGGATAAGTCATGTAGTGTTGAAGCCAAATAAGTTGTCTGCCGTATTCTTGGGACTTTGGTTTTTGCCTTCTTTTAAGTGTCAACGGTATTTAGGTAATGTTAACTTGTTTGCATGATTCTTGCTTGCTTGGTTTATTGATTATTGATTTATTGATTATTGATTTAATGGAATAGTCAAATAGTGTATTCTCTCTCTTTTTATATGGTTTGAATTCTGGATGATGGCTGAAGACTTGAAGGTGTTCGCTAACACATGGGTCATTAACATATTAACTTATTCTTGACAAATATATTGATCACAAGTCATAGCCGATAGAATTTAAGTTTACAACTCCAACTCTCATTGAGTCAGTAACATAATACACTTTTTTATACTTGGTTTATTGATAGTTAAACTCCTACTGATTAAGCGGTTATCTGCCCTTCGCACCCCATTAATTAATCCTACACATGGGCATTTGGGTTTCTTCATATAATAATAAGAGTAGGCAATTAACCATTTTTTTTTGATAATCACCAATTAGCCATTTTGAGTACTATCTAAACAAAGTACTATTTTTTGTTAATTTTCCAAGGAAGACAATATAATATTCTTGCCATTGTACTACTCACTTTAATTATAATTAATGCAAGTATGCAACGTACTCAGAACCACCTGAGTTTGCCTTCGGGCATTTAGTCAAAACGGTTAAGCCTCGAAGGGTAGTACCCAGAGGTTACCGGTTCGATTCTCATGGGCAGTGCCCTCAACCAAAAAAAGAACCACCTGAGTTTGAATTCTCAAGCGATTTTGTTAGCTTCCTTTGCATTCATAAAACAGAATTTACGCCATTATCATAAACATACCTGGTTCCATTTTACAAAGCATTATTTATTTTTTTGGTCAAATCAATCGATTGTAAACCATATTGGAGTACTAATCAACTTATTAGATATCTAAATTTCAATTAACTCCATCAAAATCCGTGCCTTTGAAAAAGGTGTCATAGCTTACAAAAATGATCACTTGGCCGTCACCTCAATGCATATATAAACTCCCTTAATCTCTCCATTTCCAACACTAATCACATTGATCAACCTCTTAATCAAAATGGCTAATAAACCCACAACACTAACTCTCCTCCTCACCATATTATTCCTCCTCCACCACACACAACCCTCCTCCGCCACGCCACCCACCGTGCTCAACGTGGTGACCGACTTTGCAGCCCGGCCCGACGGCACCACCAACACCACCGAGTCCTTCCTAAGTGCATGGGAATCCGCGTGCGAGACCCGAGGACCCGCGATCATCCACGTGCCCAAGGGACGGTACTTGGTCCACCCGCTCGAGTTCTCGGGCTCGGACGGGAGCTGCGCAAACTCGGATATCACGGTCCGGTTACTCGGGACCTTGGTGGCCCCGACCGAGTACGAGGTCATGGGGTACGCGCACACGTGGATCAGCTTTAAGGAGGTCGCCGGAGTCGCTGTTATCGGCGGGTACATGGATGCTAGAGGCCGCTCGTCGTGGGCTTGCAAGGCTAGCTCCAATACAAGCGTGTCTGATTGCCCTGATGGCGCTACTGTACGTTCAAATCTTACTCTTTCACTCTATCAATAATTCAGTATCCTTGTCTTTCTTACGTGAACCATTCACAAACCAATCGATAGTTGATCTAGCGGAATGAGATAAACCCATCATTCAATAGTTCATTGACATTAAGTTATGTGTAGATTTGAGCTTCTTCAATACCCGATTCCGGTTAGAGCGACTCTAACCGATCAAACTGGATGGAAAGTTGAAGAAATTAATTAAACAATGTTCAGTTAGATAGCTGGTGAGCTTGCTGGTGAAGCATAGTGGAGCCGCGTATTTTTTTTGTTAGCTGTCGGTGTCTCGTTTAGTGGGATTGCTTTTGTATAACTTAGTCATTTTTTTTTCTTTTTTTTCTTCTTGATTTTAGCATTAGTAGTAATTGTTGGTTATCCGTTAGATTTTTGGTTTTTCGGAATGGTTTGTTGAGTGGTCCGGTCTGTGTCTTTTGGTTCGTTTTGGACGCATTTCATCTAGATCTGAAATGCCCCCGATCTTGCTTTTGCGGGATTGCCTGGGTAAAGGTTGTTGCTGTTGTGTTATTATACGTATTAGTTATAAAGTGAAAGTAGATATGAAAATAGTAACAAAGTTATGTACTACAATAAAAGACTCAGATCATAAAAAAAAAACAATAAAAGACACGAAACTTAATACATAGATGTAAGTCCTTACGGTTTTTTTATTTGTTTTTGTCCTTCATCTTTGGGGCCAAATGAAATATATATGTGTCTTCTTTAGAGTCTCCACTTTGAATTCTCTTGTTTAGTACACAACCAAAAAAATAAAGCACTTGAGTATAATTAAGTTGTGTGCTTCCTAATTTTAATACATTAATATTTTTTTTATAATTTTGTTACGTACTAATGTAATGATGACATGAGATTATATTATTTTTGTTTGGGTGTGTACGTCAGACGTTGGCGTTTACGAGATCAAGCAACATAGTGATAAAGGGATTAATGTCACTAAACAGCCATTTGTTCCACATTGTGATAAACCAATGCCAAAACGTGCACATCGAAGGCGTGAAGATTATAGCCCCTGGAAACAGCCCCAACACCGACGGTATCCACGTTCAGCTCTCTCGCGACGTGACCATCTTCAACTCCACCATGAAAACCGGCGACGACTGTATCTCCATTGGCCCCGGCACCCAGAACATGCATATTGAGCGCGTCGCTTGTGGCCCTGGCCATGGCATAAGGTATCTATATATCTTCCAATCAAACCCTTTTAATATACTTCAAATTGTCTAGGCCTAGCTCATTTAAAAGTAAGCAGCCCGAGCTAGGTTCGAGCTCAAAATCTTGATGGGACTTAGTTCTTGTTGAGTTTGACCTTGACTCGTGAGCCGCTCGTTCAGTTTGTTCATTCACAAGCAAACTAAACAAGCTAACATATTTACATAATCCCAAATATACGCCGTTCATTTAGGGTTTTCAACTTTAAAAACTAAAAAAACAAATAAAGCATGTGTATTCGAATATTTGGTGACGTGTCGGAGTAAATTTGACCATTTTGTATATAAGGTCGGAATCCATATTCTAACCCAAACGCTTAAGCCGATGAATAGGGATTTTAGCCTTCCTTATATACTAGTGGTTTTTTTTATTTGTTTTTAAGATGTAGGATAATTCCTCCAACGGATTTGAGAATATAATACAACTTCTTTAGAAAAGCGAGTATGCCTATGACTAAACGAGTTGGGTTTTTTTGTTTTCATGTTTGACAAAGCTTGACTTGTTTACAAATAGAGTCAAATACGAGTTTAAATAAACCAAACACCGATTTCCCTATGATTATTGTTCTGAAAAACACTAGACGACTCTCGACGGAGAGGACCAGCTAACACCTAGACGGCCGTTACAATTGCCTAGACAACCCAAATATATAAACCCCTAGATGTTGTCTAGATGGGACTTAGAAGAGATTTTTAGAACACTCTCTATGATTTACTCAACTTACTTTGAATACATAAAAGTGATAAAACTTTGCCCTAATTTCAATAATAATCAACAACGTAAAATGGTTCTCTAACGAATATAATTGGCTAATGTCTTTGGAAAAAATGGAAGTATTGGAAGCTTGGCCAAGGAAAAGGACGAGGAAGGAGTGCAAAACGTGACGGTTTCAAAGGTGGTGCTCACAGGCACCACCAACGGGCTAAGGATCAAGTCATGGGCTCGGCCTAGCAACGGCTTTGTGCAAGATATTCATTACGCGAATGTTGTCATGCGACACGTCAAGTACCCTATCATCATTGACCAAGATTATTGTCCCTACAATCTCAATTGCCCTAACAAGGTACGTGAGAGTGATTCATCGGTTTCATCTCCTAGAAAATCATGTTCATTGCATAGTTTATGTCAAAGTCTCACTCTATTTGATTTAATCATACATCGTTAATAGATACTATATCAACTAGGAGTCGTGCACTAATGCATTTATAGCACGGTATACATATAGCTATATAAGCCTACTAGGTAGGCTTGGGTAGGCTTAATTAGTTGACTTCAACTCTAAAACTAATTGACAACTCGGTCGAGTTAATATACGCAATCTATCTTACTTGAATTTTTTCCTGACGAGCAAGCCGTATTCTAGCACCATCGATATTTTTGTACGAATGACTATGAATTTGCGCTTTAACTTTTGTCGTTCCATGATGTGCATGCGAATGTAGGTGTCCGGAATAAAAGTAAGTAAGGTGACATATAGAGACATAAGGGGGAGCTCGGCTACAAAAGTGGCCATGCATTTCGAATGTAGCGAGTTATACCCATGCACTGGGATCAAGCTCCAAAACATCGACTTGACTTACAAGGGCGCAACCGCTCAAACCGATTGCACCAATGTTAAAGGGCAAGTGATCGGTCACGTTCGGCCTGGGGGGTGTCTATAATTATTTACAACGAATTACATTTTCATGTACATAATAATACATTCGGGGTTTGTTTGGATCGTAAGGATAATGACACTAAGCTACATTTATAATGCATTCCTTATGATTGAAACAAGCCCTTAAGCATTAAGGGTGCATTTGAGATTACATCGTGTAATATATCGTAATCGAGAAAGGCACCCTAAATGTGTAATCACATCGTGTAACATATGAATCAATGAGTGTATATGGTGACGTGCCATTTGTATATATTGAAATAAGTCGATCATGTTGGATCTTAAGTACTCATAAACGTTTTCGACAAGTCGTAATCGTTGAAAAGTTTGTAAGCTTCATAAAATGCAGGGGAAACTTGAGCACTAGTGGCCATCCATATGCTTGTATTGGTATAAGTTGAATTAATAAATCAAGTAATTACAACCTTCTAGTCCTAGAATCCTAATTACTAATGGTAACACATTAGCACTAGGGGGTGCTCAATAGGTCCATCCGACCTGTGCTCCATTTAACGGGTTGACTCTCGCAATAGTACCTCACATGAGCGAACTCACATTCAATACGGACTCGAGATCGAAATGATTAGACTCACCTAATTTGAAACATGGTAAATATATGAAAAAATGGAAAGTTATAAAATATACTCGACCCGAAAGTGAAAGACAAAAAAGAAAGTCTCAAACTAAAATAGTAATCAAACTACAACAAAAAATAACAACCAAACAATCGAGGATCTAAGACCCCAAAACAATAACAAGACCGTACGAGACTACGAGGAGGATCATTAAGAACCTCAAGGGAGATGCGTCGATAAGGCTAAACTGCGAAACATGTCCACAAGAATTGAACATATCAACGCAAGCTCGATGAAAACCGGATCATGTCGAGAAAAAACCAAAACGTATCTCAATGCAAGCTCGATGTGGAAAGCTCACAAATCCTCTACAAAACCTAATTGTGGTCTAACCCGGTTCACCAGAATATACGATTGGCGCTTAACCCGGTTCACCTCGTCTTATCCGGTTTATAATATGAACGAAGCTAAAAAATGGCAACAAAAATTCCAATTCCAATTCAAGTAAACGCAGTCAACTGACACCGTGTGGGACTGTCCCAAGGGGAATGAAACCAAAGAACCAGTCAAATCCCACCCCATTTTCTCAAACAGAATGCCGTTTCGTGTTGATCACTGCAAACCATGAGACTGAGAGGAATCTCTCCTTCCTCTCTCCTTCTGTTCACTCCCCTAAAGTTAAAAAGTTAGGCTTGGAATTTTCAAAGATTGGCTCCCATACTTTTTCGGTCGTTGCGCAATCCACAAGTCGTCCCAAACCCAAGTCTTCTATCTTGACTATAAGCACCATCTCCATTCACCACTACCACCACTTTGCTGATTGGTGTTTCCTTATGCGTGAATTTCATTCTTACCTTTTTCTAGGGTTTGCCTTTGCTGCTTAATCTTTGCTTGTTGTCTGTGCCTCTTCAATTACTACTAGCTTCTTTCTCCATCTGGGTATGTCTGAAACTCAATTCTTTTCACTATTTGATCATTCAACCCATCTGGGTTTTGCTTAATTGTGCTGAATTCTGAGAAATCTTTTGGAATTTCATTACAATTCCAATTTGGTACTACTGGGTTTGATGTGTTTGCATGTGGGTCTACTCTGATTGTCTACTATTTGCCAATTTCCCCCTTTTCTCCCCTAATTAGAGCTCATCCAATCAAATTTGAACCCACATGGCCATGAATGGGAATCCTCTTCTTGTACTCTATGGGCTGGTGTTTGTGATGGGGTTTCTGGGTGGTCATATCACCTATGGCACTCAAACTGATATAGAATGCTTAAAAGCCATACTAGACTCAATCAAAGATCCTTTCAAATACTTGACGAGCTCATGGAATTTCTCCAACACCACTGAAGGGTCCATCTGTAGGTTCACTGGGATTGATTGTTGGCACCCAGATGAGAGCAGGGTGTTGAACATCAAGCTACAAGACATGGGCTTGAAGGGATCTTTCCCTCGCGGTTTAAAGAAGTGCTCAAGCTTAACAGGTTTAGACCTCTCAGGGAACAATTTCAGTGGCTCCGTGCCTTCTGACATATCCACAATCATCCAATATGTTACAACCCTGGACCTCTCTAATAATAAGTTCTCTGGTGTGATTCCTGCTACTCTCGGAAACTGCTCGTTCTTGAATTCGCTTCAGCTTGATCATAACCAGTTTTCGGGTCAGATTCCTCTGCAGCTTGGGCAGCTTGCTCGGCTCAAGGACTTCAGTGTAGCCGATAACAATCTTAGTGGACAAGTACCTATTTTCGGTCGTGGTACTACCGCAGAGTATGGTAATAACCCGGGCCTTTGTGGAGGTCCTTTACCTCTTTGCCCGGGGACTCCAAAGAAGTCCAATGTTGGAGTTATAGCTGGGTCTGTGGCTGGTGCATTTGTTGTTGTTATTATTCTCATGTGTATTGGCATGTATTACTCTGCAAAAAGAGCTGCTGTAAGGAAGAAGCCGGATGACCCTGAAGGCAACAGATGGGCTAAGGCTATGAAGGGAACAAAATCTTGCAAAGTAAGCTTATCTATTCATCTTGCAACTTTCCTGGTGATGAAATGCAATTATTTGCTTGTGATGGTTGATAGGATCCAAATGCATTTATTTTGATACTAATAGGAGTTTTGCTAATGTCCAGGTTTCCATGTTCGAAAACACAGTTTCTGAAATGAGTTTGAGTGACCTAATGAAGGCCACCAACAGCTTCAGCAACACCAATATAATAGGATCAGGGAGCAAAGGAGTGATGTACAAGGCAACACTCACGGATGGCACTGACCTAATGGTGAAGAGATTGCAGGATTCGCAACGCTCAGAAAAGGAGTTCTTATCTGAGATGAAAACACTTGGTAGTGTGAAGCATAGAAACCTACTCCCACTTCTTGGATTTTGCATGGCTAAAAAGGAAAGATTTTTGGTATACAGATACATGGCAAATGGCAATCTCTTTGATCAGCTTCACCCGGCAGACCCTGAGGCCAATAACCCGCCCATGGAATGGCCCATGAGGCTTAAGATAGCAGTTGGAGTAGCTAGAGGCTTGGCTTGGCTTCACCACAGCTGCAACCCAAGAATAATTCACAGAAACATAAGCTCCAAATGCATTTTATTGGATGAGGATTTCGAGCCACAGTTGTCCGAGTTTGGCCTTGCAAGGCTTATGAATCCGGTTGATACCCATTTGAGTACCTTTGTGAATGGGGAATTTGGCGATTTGGGTTACGTTGCACCTGAGTATCTAAGAACGCTCACCGCCACTCCCAAGGGAGACGTTTACAGCTTTGGAGTAGTCCTTCTTGAGCTTATTACTGGTGAGAGACCGACCCATATCAAGAACGCACCCGAAGGCTTTAAAGGAAGCTTAGTCGAGTGGATTGCACTTCTTGAGAGTACTTCTGAGGTCCGCTCTGCCATAGATCAGTCCCTGGTTGGACTAGGATTTGACGACGAACTCAACCAGTTCTTAAAAGTGGCCTGTAACTCTGTAAACCCAACTGCAAAGGAGAGACCCACAATGTTTGAAGTGCTTCAGTTCTTGAGAGCTATAGGGCAAAGGTACCAATTCACTGCTGATGAAGACATCATGATGCCATCAGACGAGGGAGATGCTGATTTTCCCGACGAGCTCATCGTCGCTCGAGAATCAAGAACTTTTAAGTAGATTGCAGTTTTTTTGGATGATCTTGCACCATATAGTTGAAGCATATATTCTATATATGTAGAGTTATTAGTATACTTGTTTTGGGCTGCATTGAGAGTGCACCTTATGTAGAAGAAGTCCCTATTTGCCTAGCTTTTAAGCCTTTATATACATTTGGCTCCATAAATCAATGTCTGTAAGAAAAATGCACTGCTACTTTGCCCTAGTGAAAATGTATGTTTTCTTCTCCTGTCTTTGGACAGGTTTTCATTGAAAGCTTCAGAAGTTTGCCTTTTTTGTTTAATTGTTTGGGCTCTCTTTTGATCTTTTCACATTATACTATTTATGTGGTTCTCCACCCCATAGTCGCATTTAATATGAGATAAAACATGCTCTAAAATTCCAAGATAGTGGGGACAAAAGTCCATTGGCCATTTTGTCAATGGTATTCTTGATTGTTAAACTTAATTGAAATTAATACAGGCAGAAAAATGTGACATCTTCATTGGAGTAACGGAGTAAGTTGTTGACTTGAATATTGAAATTCCTTAAAAAAAAATTAAATATTATTGAACTTAATTACAAGAAATAACCCCATCTTTTGGTGATGGTGGTGGTGAAAAAATAGATTTTTCTATTATGTACCCTAAGGGCACACTATAAGCAGCTACTAATGGAAAGATTTGGTAAATCTTAGATTTTTGATTTTTTAATCTTTTTTGTAACGGGTTTACTATTTCCATTTTAGGGTTTTACTTTCAATATTTAGTACGCTTATAGTATGTGCCTTAGGGCACACAATAGAAAATCCGGTGAAAATAGTCTTACATTCAAAGTAGAGTTATATACATATTGAGATCACTAGCCTAAGCATCATTGCATACAAGACTTTTTTAATTATCAAAGGTCAAATATCAGTGTCCAATTATGTTAAAATTGATTATAAGTAGCATTAACCTCAGATACAATATTTTTAATTTTACAAATAAAGGTTATTTTGTGTAAAATTTGGCGTTATTTCGACTAGTAATGACATAAATGGGCTGTTTTCTCCGACTTTAAAAACCTTAAGGCTATTTCCCGCAATTATCCTCAAAGTAGTACTATTTCAGTATTTCCCACAATGCTCTCGCTTTCTTCTGAAATTCCACCAAATGCCCAAGTTTGGAATTTTAGCATATTCCACCTCAAGACCCTTGAGCACAGAAAACAACACATTTTTCCTCCCTCACCTGCGCGCTCGCTCGCTCTCTCTGACTAATTCTTCAACTCCTTTCTCTCTCTCTATCTTTCCGCGGAAACCGCTTACATTTCCACAAAGCGACTCGAATTTGATTTGCTTACGACTCGAATCGAGGGATTGTCGATCATCTCAGGTCAGTGATTTCATATTGCTTCGCTCCAACTTCTGATATTAGAATCGCATTGTCGGCGTTAAACCTGATTGAATCTCAGTATCGGATTGTTATATCCACATTAGACGTCCGTTGATTTGAAAGGGATTTTGATTGATTATCGCCTGTGTTGAATTGTATATTTGGTTGTATCTTGAAGAATTGAATCGTCAAATTTGACAGGGAGGTTTACTAGGACAAGAAATTGTTCATTCTCTTGATTGCTTAGTGCTCTGGAATCTGGATTGTTGTTCAATAGGTAACAGTTTCAAGTGGAAGTTGTGATTGCAGAGAAATTAATGTGATCGTGACCGGAATAGTTGTTTCGAAATGAAACTGTTGTTAACAAATAGGGATGATCAGTTTTTTAGGGATTTCTATCTCAGGTTAGCTCGAAGTAATTCTTGCACAAAGTGTGCAGCTTGATTTTTTTTCCTTTACGTGCCACATGATTCGGCCTTGATAATATCAGTAACCTTAAAAGTGCAATCTCAATGTGACTTTGAATCAGCTGCTGTGTCTGCTTTTTTTGTGTGGCTTTTATATGAGGGAAAGAGATGTGCTCTCCATACTGCTGAAGTTTGCTAAATTATCTGCTTGCAGTATTGAGGATGATGTTTTGCATATAAACCTGACCAATTTTTGTTTGTAAATTTCAAGTAGGTTTACAGCTATTCACATTCTGCATGGTTTTCGAGAATATTTTCCGTTGTTATTCTAATCAGCTTTGGTGGGGGAATAGTTCAGACATAGCAATTAACGGTGGGGGATAAAAAGAAAGAAGATGGCATCAAGAGCACTCTTGAGAGGGAAGAGGTCCTTATTTAGCTCTTCAAGTCATCCTAGGCTCTTAGTTCATAGTTTTTCAAGCTATGAGGATAGGTCCACATCTCCTCCTCCGAGCCCAACCTCCTCAAGTTGGGATGTGTTGCATCCATCTGCAAATACCGATTCAAGGAAAGAAAGAAGTAGGTTTGGTGAAAACAGAGACAACTATGGACTGCTTGCTTCTGCACTTGTAAGGCAACACTTGGGAAAGGGTCCTGCCTATAGATCAATTACTAGGCATTCAGAGTATGCCTTATCTTTTGGGTTCACTGGAACCAGACAGCACATGCAATTGTATTCCTCTACAGCAACGGCAGGTCAGTCACCGGAGCGTGGTCGCAATGACAAAAGTGAAGAGACTACTTCTAAAGTGAAAGAGCCTTCACCAGAAGAATGTGATCAAGCTGTAGAAGGTTTGAGCAGTGCTAAAGCTAAGGCCAAGAAACTCCAGGAATCTCATAAACACTATATATCTATATTGCAGAGAGTTTGGGCTACAATCCTAGGGATTGGTCCTGCTCTGAGAGCTGTTGCTTCAATGAGCAGGTAGATATCCTTTGCTGTTTGTTGACTTATAAATTAGATACATTTAATTATAATATCTTGATCTTTTCATATGTAGGGAGGATTGGGCTATTAAACTCCGTCATTGGAAGAGTGAATTTATATCCACACTGCAACATTATTGGTTAGGCACAAAATTATTGTGGGCTGATGTGAGGATCAGCTTGAGATTACTCTTAAAACTTGCCGAGGGGAAGAGTCTATCAAGGAGGGAAAGGCAACAACTCACTCGCACAACTGCTGACATTTTCAGGCTAGTTCCATTTGCAGTTTTTATCATAGTGCCCTTCATGGAGTTCTTGCTGCCAGTATTCTTAAAATTGTTTCCAAACATGCTTCCATCAACTTTCAAGGACAAGATGAAAGAACAGGTAACAGATGGGTGAACTATCCTCTTCAGTGCTACAATTTGATTTTTTTTGTTTGTTTCTTATAAGTTCCTGGTAGTGTTACTGGTGAGATGACATTACATCTGATTAGCATGCATAGCTTAAGAAAATTTAGAAACATTATTGAATTGGTACTATTGTAGGTAGGCATTCTGAGGATTGAGTTAGTTTTCTACTATACCAGGAAAAAAGAATAAAAAAAGATGGTTGAAATAACGAGGCTTGACTGTCACAAGTGGTTGCTCTAGAAACATGGTCAAGACTTAAGGCTTAAGCACGTAAGCATTCCCTTGGTGAGGATGATAAATGATATGGCACAACTGTATTCTCTCTTTTTCTTCCTGTTTGTTTAGAAGAAGTAACAATTTATCATTGTTGCTAATAAGGAGAAAGTGTTTCCCCATCACATGAAATGACGCACTTCCTAATAATAAGTTATGGAAGAATTCCAGAATAGCTAGAAGAACACATTGTCACTAGATGTCCTAACATTTCAACTGTAAATAGTACAGTTTCAGGATCTTTATGCTTTTAACACTTTTGTCCTTGTCTTTTCTTCATAGAAGAAAGTGAACTTGCAACTGTCAGAAAGAGCTACATCTACATAGTCTACTAGCTCCACTGTATTTCTTCTCTCTTTGTTTCTCTTTTGAGCTGTGGGATCCAAGAGTGAATTTAACCATTCTAATTATTGTAGGAAGAACTGAAAAGGAGACTGAATGCTAGAATTGAGTATGCGAAGTTTCTCCAAGAAACGGTGAAGGAAATGGCCAAGGAAGTCCAGAATTCACGGAGTGGGGAACTAAAGAAAACAGCTGAAGATCTGGATGAGTTTATGAATAAAGTAATCATCATTGACAACACCATAAGTGGAGTATTATTAGAGCCTTCCTTCATGTGTAAAACCTAGCATGTTAACATGATTTATTTGTTTATTCAAATAGGTTAGAACAGGTGCTCCTGTTTCGAACGAAGAAATTCTGGCCTTTGCTAAGTTGTTCAATGATGAGTTGACTCTGGATAATATTAGTAGGTCAGTGAATCTAAGCTTGCCCATTTTTCGCCTTATGTTCTATGAAATGGATGATTTATAATCCCTCTGATAAGATACTCTTTAATACAGGCCTCGTCTGGTAAACATGTGCAAGTATATGGGTATCAACCCCTATTCAACTGACCATTATTTGCGTTACATGCTTCGACAAAGGCTTCAAGAGTAAGAATGTTTCCTTTTATTAGTCCAGAATAATATTTGTTTCAGTCGTTGATCTGTGAAGGCTGTTTTGTTCTTCTACTCTTGTAACTTTAGTATCTTATATTGTGCTATTTTGCATCACGGCTACCTTAGGATGCAAGGTGTAGGTGTTAGTTTTTAGTGAGCAGAAAACATTTCATTTATCCAAACACAAATAATATATACAATTGACCAGCATTCAAGTTCATAAACTATAGGAAAACTAAATATTTTCGAGGCCTATTTCAGAACTTTCCTATTAGAAGCCACCTGCGGGTCATCTGGAATAGGAATGATAGTGATACTAAACGTTGGTTACATTTGCTGGGCATTTCAATTTTGTTCCCGTTCTGCCTCATGTTGTCCCATGGGAGTGTCTCACTTTTGATTTCTTTCCGAGTGTCCTTCAAAATTATGGTTGAAGATACCTTTTTGGATTTAGGACCTGCTGACATTTCTGAGTCATCTATGTAAAGCTCTCCCTGTTAAAAATATAACTTTAACCTTATGCGTTATCATTGTACCTCTTTCAGGATTAAGGATGATGATAAAGAGATTCAAGAAGAGGGAGTGGAATCACTTTCAGAGGCAGAGCTTCGTCAAGCCTGTAGAGAACGAGGCTTACTTGGTTTGCTTTCGGTCGAGGAAATGAGGCAGCAGGTTGAGATTACAATTGTTTTTTGTAAATGTTACTTTGACCTAATATGGAGCCTTCTTGCTGTGTGATAGTATTGTCATATCATAATATCTTCCATTGCAAATGCATGAATTGAAAGAAAAACGGAATCTTACAAGTGGGCATCGTACATGCAGAGGCTTGAATCTGTCATCTGGATTGTTAGTTTGCTCATTATAAATCTTCTGCTCTTATGTAGCAGTTCTGCTGATATAAATACCAATGCTATTATAATGAACTTTTTCCTTAGAGTTGTTAATTATTAAAAGCACTTACATTTGTTCTAACCTTTTGTTTTATGCAAAAATGCTTCTGTTACTTGTAAAGATATTTTCATAATCAATCCCCTCTCTTTTGCAGCTGCGAGATTGGTTGGATTTATCTCTCAACCATTCTCTTCCATCTTCTCTTTTGATTCTTTCAAGGTAGTTTATACTTTTAAACCTCAAAACTGCTTAGCATGTAGTCATCTTACATGTATTGTCACTTGGCTGATACCTTCTTGTACTGCAGATCCTTTAGTGTCTCTGGCAAAATCAGGCCTGAGGAAGCTGTTCAAGCCACACTTTCTTCTTTGCCTGATGAAGTAGTTGATACTATTCAAGTTACGTCTATGCCATCAGAAGATTCAGTGTCAGAAAGGAGGAGAAAGTTAGAGTTCCTTGAAATGGAAGAAGAGAAGATAAAGGTTCAGCCCTCTAACTTCTGCAATTTTTCCTGCTTAACTGCTTTGTTATGCTTTATACTTATACCCTTATATATTACATCTGGACTTCATTAGGACCATTTTACATGACTGTATATCTATCATGCTTTTTGTTCAACAGTTAAACTCCTTGCATTTGATGGAGCTATGGGTGCTTTTTTAATTAATCTTATCTGTATTGTTTTCTTTCTTTCTGAGGCATTTCCTCGGCCACAAATTCCATAAATAAAGACTTTTAAAAAATATTTCATGCTTTTGCACTCTGAATGGAATGTATCTTGCTTAATGAACTGTAGGAGGAGGAGAAAAAGGAGGAAAAGGAACAAGCTAGGCTGAAGGAGGAAAAGGAGCAAGCTAGGCTGAAGGAAGCTAGTAGTGCCTTGGGGAAGGATGTGGCCTTGGAAGAGATGATGGATGCAACTGCCAGAGAAACAAAACAGCTTGAAAAAACTGAAACATCAGAGAAACGGGACCAGCTTTCTGAGCTCAGCTGTGCATTGGCTGTTCTGGCTTCAGCTTCTGTAAGAAAAATATAGTCTTCCTCTTAAGTTGCTTTGTGATTGATAGTCTCTTCTTGTTGATGCAATTTGTATCTTGACTGGCTCTGTCCAACTATTTCAGTCAGTGACCAAGGAGCGGGAAGAGTTCTTAAGACTGGTGAAGAAGGAGGTAAGTAGAAACAAGAAGCATTCCCTTTTGAACTTTTTCCTGTTATGGGAATAGATCTTAGTTAGATACCCATTGTGAAATTTCAATAATAAATTGTCAGAATTGTGCTAAATATCATGACATCTATTAAACTCTATGCATAGATGATCTGGCTGTATATAGTGTACGAGTCCCTTGGTTTGATGTTGGGATCCATGTTCTAGTATTGCCCTCTAGGAGATTGTATAGCCTTTATCAATTTTTCTGAAATTGTATGCTTTACCTGTTTGTTTATGATTACCAGATTGAGTTGTACAACAGCATGGTTGACAAGGAGGGAGTAGATGGTGAACGAGAAGCTGAGAAGGCATATAGAGCTGCCAGGGAGGCGATCACTGATCAATCTTCCGACACTCCAGCTGGTGATAAGGTTTCATCATCACTCATAGACCGGGTAATTATCTAAGCTAATTGAGTTGCGCAATATTTTCTGTTAGCATGCCTGTTTGGCTTGCACTTGCAGAGCAAAGATAAGTTATTGACATCTTCTGCATGTTGATATACTAGGTGGATGCTATGCTTCATAAACTTGAGAAGGAAATTGATCATGTGGATGCAACTATTGGTGACCGTTGGCGATTACTAGACAGGTTTATAGCTTCTCTGTTCTTCTTTAGAATTTTTGTGCTATCTCTAATGCTTGTTAGATTGACAGGGCTCTCTAACTTCAATTCACCTTACATATTCAAAAACCCTACGTTCTGCAATAGTAGTTTGAGATTAATATATGAAATTTAGCTCTGCATCATTGGGCAACTGGCAGCAACTTTGCAAATAATAATTTCTGATTTCCAAACATGCATAAGCTTAGCAGCACTTTATAAATGGATGAGATGTATTCATATGTGCATCACTAAAGACTTGTCGTTTTAGGCTTTGATGCAAGTATCATGAAAATCTTACAACACTATCAACTTTTGCTAGAATTCATATACTATTAACTACCTAACCCCCAAGAAATATATAGAGTTTGCATCAAAGGAGTTAACATGTGCATTTCCCAATAACAAACCTTGTAACTCAACAATGAATCATTGCCTGAAATCATAATCCTTTTTACCGAAATGGGGGCAGTATATCTTTGACCTAGTTTCCAAATTTTGAGGTGGTGATGTTTCGCCTGATTGAGCTTGTATCTTTTGGTTTGTACATCAAGGGATTATGATGGGAAAGTAACACCTGAGGAAGTAGCTTCTGCAGCCTCCTACCTAAAGGACACTTTAGATAAAGACGGCATCCAAGAACTCATTCACAAGCTTCCCAAGGATAAAGGTACATGATCTTTGTATGTTGGTATTATTACTTGCAATGTGCTTTTTGCTGGTGCTCCTGATTTACAGTTTGCTCTCTTGCCATGAAACAGATGGGAGAATTCACGTCGAAGACATTGTCAAGCTAGCCAGTCGGAAAGTAGACAGTGATGCAGCGGAATCCGGCCGATGAAGAAGCAATGTGCCGGTATATCTCGGTCATCTAGTAAGCTTTTATTATGCCCTTGCTGGTTGGCTTCGGCTGTCGAGAGGAGAATTTCCTGGGTGTTTTTTTTTGGTAAGGGAAAGAAAAATGTAGTGGTGTAATTTGAAAATCCCATTTGTTTTAAGCTTACATTCTAGAACCCATTTTGGGTTCTCAAGAAATATAGTAGTAGTAATTGTAAGGAAATAAAAAAAATATATTAACATTTTCAATGTTATTATGTTAGTATCTTTGCTTCGAAAATTTTATTTGGAATTTCTACTGAAAATTTGAGAGGGAAATTCTGGACAAAAGAAAAACCCCGAAAATATCATTGCAATAGAACTTTCCAAACTCGATCATTGTCCTATTTGAATACTTCTAATCTGCAAGCTCGTAATCGTAAATCAATTACTGTAACTGGATCTTTGCCAATCAAATTTTATGATTTTATAAACTCGGATAACTGGACTAGTTTAATTGAATAACCGAACCAAGTGGCCTGTAGGCTGTAGCAACAAGTAAAGACCATAAGTGACGTTTTCTATTCCACCAAATCCCTTTTTTGGTCCCTTGACTTTTCCTTTCTTAAATAAGAGAGGATTTTGTAATAAAAGCTTAGATCATCCGCAATGATAAAATGGGTTTTGTCAAAAAAATTCAGAGAAATGACTCTTTTTTTTTCCACTTTATTTTTTTTTCTTGCGGAAGAAACTATTCTTTGATTTTGTCAGAATTCTTTTATTTTTCTTTTTTCTTATTTGGTGAAAAAATCCCTATAATTTCTCTAGTGAGCATCCACACTAGAAATATCCCTATAATTTCTCTAGCTTAGAGCCTTATTTTTGATCGATCCCTTCCTTTTATAACCAATTACATTTACTTGCCTTCCAAGCCTTCAGTATAGGATCTCTTCAATCAAATACCTATCTTGTCTCCATGATTACGTTCTTAAAATACTCTCTGTATTTTTAAATTTTAATTGAACAGTGATAAAAAAAAAATCGCTCTCATTCTCGCCCTTTCAAGGAAGTAGAAGCTGGAGTTCTTCTCCATCGTTTGTTTGACAAGATTCAACTGTAAGAATCTTTGAGGTCAGGTTTAAACCCAAATTGACTACCTAGACATGTCTTATGGTTCTTATGTTCTTCGTTCAAATCGTTTTGTTGCCTAGGATTAGAGTTACTCTTATTCTAATGTGAAAATATTAGGGCTTCAAAATTTTGATTCCATAGTTTTAGTTAGGGTTGTCGTGAGTTGCTTTCATTTCCAACTCGAAACTCCTTAATTCATAAAATGTTCGTTCCGAGAGAGATAAGGAAGAGGAAGAGGTGAACCATGCATCAAACATGACTCTATATACTAGTGCTCAACCCTCAGGAGATATGAGAGATAAAACTATCTAAAACACGATAAATAAGACTAAAGCTCAATGATACCATTTGTGAAAATGTATTGAGGAATTAAGTTACATGTATGCATTCAAAACCGTATTGAAGATGGACAAAAATATTACATATATATAGTAGCTAGGAAGTACCAATGTTGGAATTCATGCAATGAAAAAAATGTTTGGATGCTTTGATGTTTAAAGTATTAATTTCTAGAAAGTTTCTGTTAGATTACATGCACTATATGAGTCTATTATAATGGGAGTGTTGTAACAACACATTAGAAGTTTCATTTCTCCTCCTTATCTTGAAAATTTTCTTGATGTATGCACTTCTATATAAAACCAGTCTTATATTTGCATCATTTTGAATATTTTTTCATCTAGTGGAAGGTAGAGATGGCAAAACTCATCATAACAATCACAACCTTTATGGTGCTTTCCGCTTGTTCCTTGATGTTGCTCGCATCGGCCGAAGCCGAAGAGAGGTTTGAAGAGGAGGCTCCCAGAACTTACACCCATACTTGGCCTGTGAGATACATACATATAGTTTAACTATATTGAACTAATTATTTCTAATTTTGGTTCTAGAATGATTGAATCTTTCACATATGCATACGCATGTATTGTTTGTGTACGTGATGTGGACACACATGCAGAAGATGGAGTTTGGGTGGAGGATTGTGTTGGGCACTATTATGGCCTTTTGTGGAGCCGCCTTTGGAAGCGTTGGTGGCGTTGGTGGTGCGGGGATCATCATCCCGATGCTCACTCTTGTCATCGGCTTTGATGCTAAGTCCTCTGCTGCCATGTCAAAATGTAAGTCAGAATTAATTTGAAGTTTTTTTTGTGGGTACTTTACATAGGGGACACATATTCTCATTACAACTAGACTAGGGATTCGAACTTGACGCTTATAAGTTTAGACGTTATCACTCACCAACTACGCTAAATCCGATGTCGTACGTACCCTCATAGTGAGTTTGTTGGTGAGTTGAATAGATATGAGAATCAATGTATGCATATACTTGTCTGCTTTGCAACCGAGTTAGATGATCGATACGTTACAATTTGCTTGTTGAAGGTATGACCATGAGTTGTGCGGTGGCAGCACTCTACCACAACATCAAGAAAAGGCACCCTACACTCAACATGCCGGTTATCGACTACGATCTTGCCCTCCTCTTCCAACCAATGTTGGTGCTCGGCATTAGCTTTGGTGTTACATTGAACGTCATCTTTGCTAACTGGATGGTCACCGTTCTACTCATCGTTTTGTGTCTAGGTAAGTAAGTGTCAATGCTTCAAGTTGAATTTGTTACTTTTGTGTAAGCTTGTCATTTAGGTCACTATTATAAAAACCTTCTCTTACAATGTTGGAAGGATCCAATTGCCTAGCCTTTTCTTCTTATTTTTTTGATTATATTGAGGACATTGTCCATTGTCCATGAGAGTTGAACCGGTGATCTTTGAATACGACTCTTAACTAGGTGGTCGAAACCAATATGTCTAGCCTCTTGAACCAGTTAGGCGTCTTGTCTAGCGTTTTTTATTGCATGGACTAGCTTTTAATTAAGTTCGTTTTTTAGTCGACTTATTCAACGTCATTTCTAAAGTAGTCTTGAGAGGTTATTATACGTTGGTACAAACCGATATTATGACCTTTGATTATATACATGTAGTCACGGCAATTATTGCTTTCCACAAAGGAATGAAGAAATGGAAAACAGAAACTATCCGAAAGGTGCAATTTCGCCATCTCAATTCCTCCATTTCCTTGCCCTTAAATTGTATATACGTACAACTTTGTTGGCTTCATTATGTGTGTCTTCTTTCTATTTCAGGAGGCTGATAGAAGATTAAAATCACCGGGTAAGGCTATCTTATTTCCAAATCCATTCAAATATCCATCCATATCTTGTTGTATTATCGTGTAATTAACATATTCGTGTACGATATATCATTACGGGCAATACTAATTTGTAATCGCTTCCGTCAGAATTGCCCAATAATACAATTACGGATGCAACGGAGAACCATTCTTTGCCTGGTTGTCCCAACAAACAAGCAAAGGTATGTACGTACAATGGTTTTACACTAAGGACGTGTTTGATATATATGTTAAGATTTTGTGTGTATCAACATGCATGTTATTGATTGAACACCTATTTTCAAAGTGAAGAAACGTACATATATATATAAATTGCGAATAGTCTAGCGTGTTATTGTTCATTTTTACATGCTAAGGTAAGGATTTACATTCATATATAATATGTAATGTCAACAAAAGTTTCCATTTGGGCCTTTGATGCTTCGACAACCTATGTTACCCGGAAACTCCGACCGGGTGGCGTTTCCCGTTTCTGACGGAAACACGTAAACTTAGAAACTCAAACCCCGAAACTCGTTTTTACACTAAAAACATAAAACTCATGTGTTTCCCCGTTTCCGTTTCGTTTCAGAAACCCGTTCCCGTTTTCGTTGTGACTAATTAAACTGCTGATTTTGGTGCACGTATATGTATATATATAAATAATAAATGCAGGTGTATATCATAGAAAATGTGCACTGGAAAAAACTGGGCGTTGGTGTTTGCGTTTGGATCGCAATTTTAGCACTTCAGATCTTCAAGGTTGACTCAGATCAATTAAGCTACGAGCTAATCTTCTTTTTCTTTACCTATTCGTGTTATCGTTCCATATATAATTAATCTGAATATAACTCCTTGTTTATGTAGAGTCGCACCTCTAATTGCTCAAGAATATATTGGGTCCTCAACTTCTTGCAAGTATGCCCCCAATTAACATCCTAACTTATTAGTATTCATTTAGCTTTTCCATCGCTGATACGTTACAATCGTCGTGGACTGCACGCGATGAATTAGATCCCTGTGGTGACGGCGGCATCAGGATACGAAGCCATGATGTTGTACAAAGGGAAGAGAGTGATTGCGTCGCGTGGCGAGAAGGGAGTCCACTTCAAAGCAAGTCAACTCGCTTTGTATTGTTTTGTTGGTGTGCTTGCAGGTACAATTGGAGGCACTGTGGGACTTGGCGGAGGTGTCATTTTGGGGCCTTTGTTTTTGCAAATGGGTGTTCCTCCTCAGGTTAGAGTGAATAATGACTTGCATTTTAAGTACTATATTATGATGTGCGTGGGGAAGAGCTTATGGTAATATATATATACTTTCGACCAAAAAAATATGGTGATATTTATACTTTGAACATTGTGTAAGGTGACAAGTGCAACGGCTATGTTTGTCGTGACGTTCTCATCATCGATGTCGGTTGTGGAGTACTACCTTCTCAAACGATTTCCGATTCCTTACAGTAAGTAAATCGAAATTGCTAGCTTAAACTTGTGTGTATACTTGTTGCTACTTAAACTTGTGTGTTTTGGATGCATGTAGCTGTGTACTTTGTAGGGGTGAGCTTCGTAGGAGCACTCGTGGGACAACACATAGTTAAGAAATTGGTCGAGATATTGGGTAGAGAATCACTCATCATCTTCGCCCTTGCTCTTATCTTCTTCACAAGTGCATTTTTTATTGGTAAGTTAGTGGTATTTATGATTACCCCGTTATTATTATCCTCTTCTATCAATAGGACCAACTCCAAACGCCTAACAATTGATGTCTAAACATTTCACATTAGTTTGACCAAATTAAATTTAGCTATAAGTAACCAATCGAATCCGAAAGCCATCATCTCTAATTATTTTGTGTTGTAGGGGGAGAAGGTGTCAACGATATGATACACAAAATCAAGCATCACGAGTATATGGGACTCGAGGGCCTCTGTTCACACCATTAGTTCCTAACCTCGCAATTCATATAATTCATTAATTCAACCTATGAAACTTAAATCTAATATTATGTTTCTCCATACTCAGTAGAAACTTCAAATTCATGAATTTATTTTAGTCTTAATCATTATTGCGACTGATCACATGTGGTCTTGATTGGTGTTCGTATTAGGGTTTCGTCTACTTGATCAATTTAATTAGTAGACCTATTAGTATGGTCTGTATAGACATATATGCACAATTTTTCTATAATCCAGAGTTCACGTACAAGTATACAAGGGATATCGTACGGTACGTAAAAATCTTCGTAATATCCTAAACTAGTTAGATGGTAGGTAGGCATAATCACGTACACTGGCTAGCTCCGTCCAACGTCGATCGGTCAAACGACGGGAGTCAACAAAGGCTGGGAACGTTGACCAATGTGAGGAGCTTAAGAATGGGAGTCCAGTAAGCTGGACAAAAGTCATGTTTGGGGTTCAGAAAAGATCAAATTTTCACCAAAATGAACTCGGAAGTCACTGAGGGTTTCAAACACGTTATGACCATTTATGGCCAACTTTATTCTTAGCTCTCGAAGGGTTTACAATACTATAGATTGTAAGACTTCTGAATATCCTGAAAAGGATTCAGAATTGAACATGAAACCCTTAGCCAAATACTTAGGGTGCGTTTGGATTGCACCACATGATGCAAGATTAAGCAAAAAAACCCGAAACGCCCCCTTAGAATCAAACCACATTTCACACTAGTGAGCCAAATCCACCAAAAGCTAATGAGTACGCCTTCTGTATTACCTACACGACATAGGAAGATAATGCAGCAATGAAGAAGTGTTTAAATCCTCCGTCTCTAACAGGAGTTGTGTAGTCGTTCATTGAAAATAGGAGAAACTACTCTTCCTTTCCCTTTTTATCAGTGTCACCTTTCAGGAATCGCCTGAACCAATAAGCTGAGGACTTTGGATGACGGGAAAGGCCGTTCTTGTAGTCGACATAGACCAAACCAAAGCGTTTGGTGTAGCCGTTTGCCCACTCGAAGTTGTCAAGTAATGACCAGGCAAAGTAGCCCCTGACATCTGCTCCATCTCTGTGAATGATGTCAAAACAAGGAAGATTTGAATCATAAGATCAAATCTCTAAAAGCAAACAAATGTTTTCACGGTCTAAGTTCCACAATTCTTTTCATCAAATGCATGATTATTTAGATTAAGACTTGACTGTTCATCAAATGGGAAAAGAAGAGTAAACCAAAATAACCTGATTGCCTGAGCAACAGCAGCAAGGTATCCCTTGAAGTAAGTGACCCTCAATTTGTCATCTAGCATTTCATGAAGCGGAGCAGTCTCGCTTTCTTCGTCATCCATACCTGCACAAAGATGTACATTAGGTGATTTGAGATGTAATGATGCTTGATGATGATTTGGAAAACTCATCGCAGAAAAGGTACCATTTTCTGTAATATATAGTGGATGATTATTGTATCTTTCTGCTACGTAATTGATAGTCTTCCGGAGACCCCAGGGTACTACATACAGCCATTCTGATGCTGCCTGCCGTTCGTATAATTTGAGGAACATTGACCAACAGAATAAGATTGGAGGAAAAATGATCAGAAAAAAAAATGTTATCAGCTTAATGGAATAACATGTGTCTACCTTCTCACCAATCTTTTCACCCTCTTCCCATTCAGCTGTTTAAAAAAAACGAAGTATAAGCACCAGTACTCCAGAGTAAAACAATCGGAGATAAAGAGATATATGCAAGGAAAGAGTAGTTACCAATTCTTTCCATTTCCTGAGCATCATAATACTCATGTCCTTTAGTATTGGGTGTACTATGTGCAATATATCTTGTAGTATAGTGGTTAAGTCCAATGAAGTCCAGAGAGTTCCTCAACAGAGCTTTCTCATCTTCTGAGAATTTTGGTAGACGGTCTCCAATCCTCTCACGCATTACTTCAGGATATTCTCCATAATAAATTGGGTTCAAATACCTAAGTAGCAACCCATTGTGTTACAAATATATGCATATAACCATATTATATTATCATGGTGAGCTTGTTAAATAATAGTGTAAACAAACGGAATGAATAAGCTGGTACCATCCAATCTGAAAATCAAGACGCCTAGATGCCGCATTTTGGTCTTCAGTTTTATCTGACAATGGCTCGGCCCATTCACAATCTACTACCAAACCAATTTTCCCTCCTTGCTTCTCCTGGATGGGGGCAACAACATGCAACATACACAAATATAAGAACTAAACAAATTTGTTGCCTACCTACATGTGTAGATACAGTAGAGAGGCACTTATATGAAAAATTATGAACCATAAAGCAAACAAATTGATCAGAACCTTTAGCCACAGGACAAATAAGTTCCCTATAATGAACAACTCCACACAGTTAAGAGACTAAAGGGTGAAATGTGACATTCTGGTTGAGTGACCCTTCAACTGAGATTACAACCTCAGTGGCTCAGTGCTAAATATACTTGATGTGGATTTTTTACGCCCCACACAAGAATGATCTATTATTTAAAACATGAATGTTAAATTTAGGATAGGATGAAGATTGAGGCATCAAGTGTGAAACCAATCTCCTTTGAGAGAAGGCCATCCAAGAAAGTTTCTAACAACAGTGACCTCTTAAGACTTCACTCAATTAAACCCGCCAGGAAAACCTCCACTAATAAGAAGGTTCCAGTAATGCAAAATATCACCAAAGATACATTCAGTTTTACGTGGTATCTAATTTGGAAGTCCTCCCTGATCAATAACCATAAAAATGTTCTATCAAAAAAAATAACCATAAATATGCACCTGATATTTGTTTCTATATACAGAAACAGCAGAAGCATGGGCCAACAGCTGGTAGTGAGTAGCTAAATAGACTTCAGTTGATGCATTTTCATGTCTGCCAGGTGCAAATATCCCGGTTCCATAGCCGTTGACTGCAGTTTGAAGAGGTTCGTTGATTGTTATCCAGTTCTTTACTCTATCACCAAAATGTGCAAAGCAAGTTTCTGCATAGACTGTGAAGTGCTTTCTGCATTTCAGCAAGAAAGGTGTACTTGTCACTTTGTCAGTATATCAGGGAAACTACACCATAGTGAATTGGGACAGGAAATTTGTCACTGGTTTGACAATATATTGCTGTAGCTTGGATTTGAGCATATGCAGGACATATATGAAAGTAAAAATAAACCATTTCATATGGCTCGTGTGCTTGGAATGAAACAAGGGGATTTTATCAGCATATATAACGCAGAAGTACTTACACAATTTCCCTATTTAACCAACCGTCTATTGACTCGTGAAGATGCAAAGGAAGATCCCAGTGGTAAAGAGTAACATAGGGCTGAATACCTGCAGAAGAGTTGCATATACACATTTATGTACCAAAAAAGGTGAACACGTTGAATATGGGAAAATACTTCAAAACAGATCCAAACCCTTCTCCAAAAGGCCGTTGATGAGATTGTTATAGTACTTGATCCCTTCATCATTGACTTCAGTTCCTTGACCATCTGTGGAGTGTGGACAAGGAAGAAAGTACATGAATGATAATCAGTTATTACTTGCCACACCACATAAAATCCATGAAGAATCATGCATCAAAGACGTCATTTAGTCATGATGTAGAAACTATTAAGAATACTGAAACAGCATAAGCAAGGTGAAAAGGTGCTTCATAACAGTCATACTTAGCACTGCAGTTTCAAGCAGGTATCACTTTACCAGGGAATATGCGGGACCATGATACCGAAAAGCGATAAGCTTGAAAGCCAAGCGTTGATATGAGCTCAATATCCTCCTGTTCCAACATATTGACTGAACTAAATTAACAAACCAGCTTTGGGGAAGGAGATTGACCATTTGATACTAACCACGATTAATTAAGATAAATTAGTCAAACGAAGTTAATTTCAACAGGTAACCTTGTAGCGATTATACTGATCCACTGCCACATCTCCATTGCTTCCATCACAAACTTTTCCTGAACAAACAGCAAGCTGAATTAACATCAAAAAAAAAAAGATCCACCAACTTGTTCAACATGGAACAGCCAGTTAGGTCAGTCATACCTTCTATGTGTGAGAAGTTATCCCAAATACTAGGTCCCCTGTTACCCTCCTTGCTAGCCCCTTCAACCTGAATACTCCACAATCATGAAAATCTTAAGTTCAGATTAGCTGAACGACTATTTCACTTCCGCTTGTTTCAGGAAAATTCATCAGAAACTCTACATTTTCAGATAATCGGATTTGAAAGCCTCTCATTCATCATCAAACGATTTCCAGTTTATAAGCTGTTTAATTCAAATTTCCTCTCATTATCAAACACTCAACAACAGCGAAGATCATCCAGACTGATAGAAATCAGTTTCAGGAAAATTCATCAGATTCAGATAATCGGATTTGACAGTCTCTCATTCATTATCAAACGAATTCCAGTTTATAAGCTGTTTCATTCAAATTTCCTCTCATTATCAAGCAAGCATTCAACAACATCGACGATCATCCAGATTGATACAAATTCGCGTGTTCTTCATCCGAATTCGACGGAAATAGAAAGTTCAAGATCGGGCGAAATAGAGAGAGAGTGAGCACCTGGTAAGCGGAAGTGGCGACGCCGAAGACGAAGTTCGGAGGAAAGTCCGCACGCGAAACCTCCTTATCCGGAATCCACGAGCCGTTGCCGGTGGAAGTAGGCTTCTTCGCCATTGGATTTGGAGCTGAAGAGGAAATCGAGGGAGGGAAAGTGAGTAAGCAGAGAATGGTAGATTCAAGTGAGAACTTTTTTGGGACGTATTTAAGGCCCAAAGCGAATCGTTTTCGACCGTCCGATTCACGAGATCTTCCTTTTGATTTGTTTCTGAAATGATTAAGTTAATTAACATTATCAATTAGCGAAATCACGGTATAGCCTCCATGTGTCTTTTACTTTTATTTTTATTTTTTTTGTAAGAAAAATATCTAACTAACAAATATATTGTAAGAGGTTGTTACATCATTAGAAATGAGTTTTTACATTAGTTTTAGTTGAAGGTGTCCAATGGTGTTTAGTGGTTTTTGGATGTGTTTGGTAATAAGAGTTTTCAAATTAGTTTAGTTGAGAATGGAGTTGTTGAAAAAAGTAGGTAAAAATGAGTTGAAGTTTCACAAAAAACACTAATTGTTGTGACTTCATGTGAACCTTAATCTTTTCAGCGTCTTTAGGTAACAGTCAAGATCGCACTTTCATTTATATTCAAGTGCTTGTGTAAGCTAGTTACATCATTAGAAATAACCAACCAATCCCTTAGAAGTTAAAAACACCCAAAAATCTGTACATGGGCCAGAACCAAAAATGAAAACTGGATTTTAAAAAGGCTGTCCCAAAGGACCAAAACACAAAAGCCTGCTGAACATGTTACAATTTTCTTTAGAGAAATCAGCATAAACCTCGGTGCAACCAAATAACTTTGGCTACTTGAATTTCCTCATATGAATTTGCAGCTACAGAAACGCTATAAAGGATAACAAGATTCAAAATCAGAGATTTTAGCTACTAAAGCAAAAACAATGATAAGTGAGAGCAATCATCTCTCTTTCCTTAACCATGTTTGGGAACTTTATCATATAACAGCTAATAGGAAATCCAGATATAAATATGCCAAAAATCAAACAAATAAGGCATGGCACCACAAAAAAGAAGAGGAAGATGACCTACACTTATCCTCATGTTGTTACATCACAACTTGCAGTAAACCAAAATCCTAAGCCACGGCAACCGCGTCTACCTCTACGGCCTCTTGTTCTAGCTCCTTAACCGCATTTATAAGACCCCTTGTGATACCAGGAAGGAATAAGCCCTGCTCTTTCATTTGATCCAGCAGCTTCTCGGCTCGTTTCCAATCCAAAGCTTCCAAGCACAGAGACTGGATTAGCTTATTGTACTCGTCGACGTTAGGCTCAACTCCATAGTCCTTCATTTCACTCAACAGCTTCAACGCCTTGTCATGATTCTTAAGCTTGCAATATCCGCGAATAAGCGAATGGAAAGTAGCCGGGCAGAGTTTCGTGTGCGCCTTTTTGGCTTCTTTCAATAGCTTACAAGCTTCATCCATCAACCCGCCCTTAGCGTAGCCACTTATAATAACACTGTAGGTATAAACATCAGGCTTCAGCCCTCTTCCCTGCAGAACCCTCAACGTAGCTACTGCATCTTCAACATCCCCGGCTTTCGAAAGGCTGTTGATAACAGAATTGAACACTGTATTCCCCGGAGGAGGGCCAGACTCAACCATTTTATGCAACAGCTCTTTCGCCGTAGCAACACTCTTCATCCTGCACAAGCCCTGAATCACATGGGTGTACTGAGTAATCGAACGTCTGCGTGTCTCAGGGGTCAAGTCATCCAACATCTCAAGCGCTAGGTTCACCGTATCATCCACACGCGACAATGCACTAATCAAGAACTTAGTTGCATTTTTAGGAGGTAGCTTCCCATGTTCCTTCGCATACAGATACACCAAATGCGCTTCCTTAGGCTTCTTCCCCTTGCAGAAGAAAAACATAATCTGACCAATCCTCTCGCTCTCCGGAAGAATGCCAGCATCAAGCATCTTACTTGCAACCAACGAAGCCCAGTTGTATATATCTCTTCTACAGAGAGCCTCAATAGTGTAGTAGTACGTATCCGAATTGGGAACACACCCGAAACCCTCAAACTTAATAAAAACCTCGTATGCTGCCTTCCCCTTCCCCAATTTCGACAATGCAGCTATCAGATCATTCAGAATCCCTGCATTCAACACCCCACTCTCCCCCTCCCCAATCTCCTTGATCAAATCCCACAACGCGTACGTCTCGTTCCTCTTCTGACTCCGACCGACTCCCCGAACAAGAGCTCCCACCAAGGGAGTGCTAATCTGACATTTCCTCTTCTCCGTAGCCCATCTAAAGAACTGAATCAAAGTCCCCCCTGGTACATTAGGGTTTTCAAGCACTCTCAACACAAACTCTTCATCTAAATCTAACTCCAACTCTACAAGACTCGACTCCAGAGAGCCGTCCACATCGCTCTGCAACAAATTCACCAGCTCTTCAAGCTTTTCAACATCAAGCTCACTCTTTGGCTCATCGGCCGACCCCAAACCCTCGATTTCTTCACCAGTTTCCGCCTCTCCAAACTCCACACACTCGTCGATCTTCTGAAGATCCAACGGATCGAGACTGGAACGAAGCTCCTCCTCTGGCTCCGGTTCGTTTTGATCCAGAGAGGAATGGGTGAAAAACCTAGGGTTTCGGAGAAAGGTGTGCTCTGGAAACGATGGAGATGAAGCGAAATGAGGAGGATAGGGCTTTGGCGGCGAGAGAGCCTTGGTGATTACCTGAGATTGATTGTGGAAAGGCCATAGCTTCGATCCAGAGCCTCTTCTTCTTCCCAGGGAAGCTCTCGCGATTGCAATTGATCTCCACATCTTCTTTCTGCCTCTGTCTCCCAAATTTGCGTTTCTTTGCTCTGTTGTCACCTCTCTCAGCTCCAATTCAAGGTAGGGTTTTGCCGAAGCGGCTTGCAATCGGCCGCCTATTGCAGACGTCAGAACTGAAGTTTTTTTTCGGATACACTATGTATTTATTTATTTATTTATGGGTTTTTTTTTTATTTATCGTTGGGTTCTTTTTATTTCGTAGCTTCCTAAAAAACAAAGGGGCCATTTTTGCAAAATTGGGATTGATTAGAAAGACGTTTTTTGTTTTTACTCATTGGTTCACCGGAGTTTCGTTTTGACTATCTCCGGTTAACGTTAGTTTCATTTTGACTATCTCAGGTTGACGTTAGTTTCATTTTGACCATAGTTTCATTCGATTCGGGTCGTGCTTCTGACTTTAACCGGTGAATCTTCTAAAAAAAATTCAGAAAGACGGGGTGAGTCTCCCAAAGAAATTTAGAAAGACGGTTTATTTTTAATCTGCATTCATAGACTAACATGTTGTACGTCAACAATAGAAACAATTTAAATCATTTAAAGATGATAATATTTACTTTTAACCGGAAGCAAAAAGTTGGTACTATAATTAGCTTTGGAAAACAAATATGGTTCGTATCATAATTATTCTCACTTGAAAACGTGGACTGATGGACACCATGAGTACAATTGATTCAATCTTATCGACCATAACAAACCCGCCGAAGAGCATATTACATGCAACAAAGGAAAAATAACATGAAATTTCATAAGACTTAGAGATACGGGTTTAAAACCCAGACCAACGACAACCTTCAACCTTGCCAAAGAGTAAAAGACTATAAGGAAAAGACACAGAGTTCTATAGTGTCCCATTACACTTCTTAGTTCACCACAGAACAACTACAGGGCCAAAACCTAAAGCAAAATTGCTACAATTTTGCCCTGTTGACTGGCTAAAGACAGTGACACATATCATCATCATAATCAAAGTACTACTTTTTACATCTTCGCAAAAGAAAACCTTCAATAGCTGAAGATAAGTACTTGGTGAAGCATCAAAGAGTAGTTTTCTTTCTTGGGACAAACATGAACCTTGTACCTGTATCAAGCCATAAGCTCTTTGCCAAATATCCAGCTGAACTGAACGAGCGAAGCTGCCTTGGCCCGAGCTTGATCTCTCTCTGCCAACTTCCTGATCCTTGGAGCCAATCCACAGACATACTCTTGTGCTCTTCGCCCTTCGCCAGATAAGCCTGTTATCTTCTCAACATTCCATCTCTGGACAAGAAATTCCAGGATGTCGGCGTAATCCCTGGCAGTGTAAACCCCCAGACGCTGAGCAACGGTTGAATAGTGGTGAAACAGATCGTAGTCCTCCCCGTCATACATTAAGTGGGCCGGCATTGATATTTTCTTCCTCATCATATCAGCCAAGGACAGCACAGTGCCATCTGGGTCAATCTCAAACAGCTTTTCAACTATCTTGGTGTATGCGGTTTCATGGCGCTTCTCATCTGCAGCTATGATACCACATACCTGTGCAAGCTTAAAGTCCCCGTGATCTTTTGCCAGCCTAGCAGTGTTCCCGTGCGATATGAAGGTTGCTCTCTCTTGGAAGGAAGTGTAGATGAAACCGAGATAAGGGTTGTTTTCAGTTCGAGGGTCCTAGAAATTTTTCAAAAAAATGATAAAACCACAGAAAGAGTGAATTATATCAGAGCAAGCCAAGTGCAAACAATCAATGACCCGTTTGGTTACGAACTATAGAAACAGATACGAATGTATACTAGATTATTAGTTTCCATCCGTTTCTGTAATTCTAACCTAACAGGCCCTAAGTTTATAATATGCAAACAGCAATCTGACCATCAAAGTAAATTTTGAAAGTTCTAGAATCATACCATTCCTGATCCAATTAGATATTGGATTGTCTTCTCAATTTGCTTCATGTCAACTCTACCAGAAAGGTAGAGATACTTATTCAAGAGATCACCATGCCTGTTCTCTTCAGCAGTCCAAGCCCTGTTCCAGATAGCCCATGGAGTAGGACTGGCACCAGTCTCATCTCGGACTCCATCAAGGGTGTTGATCATGGTCTGGTACGTTGGAAGGGCTTCCTCAGTAATCATATCTCCAACCAACACAACGAAGTAGTCATCAGGAAGTTCCTTTGTTCTTGCTCGCAGATCCTTGACTTGCTCTTCAAAACCCTCAGCAGCAGGGTCCGGGAGAAAATCTTGTGGTTGCCAACACTTTTCCACGGGTTTAAGAAGAACCAAGAGGTTTTCCTCAGCCCAAGGCTCCAACGATTTAAAAATCTCGATTTTCTGTGGTGGCATAGAATGAGTCTTTTGTGCATGAACTTCTCTTGGGGGAGTAAAGGGCTTCCTGTCATTTGGATTCTCCCTGCAGATGCAGATAATCAAATTTGAGCAGAAATCATTTTAACCGGCATTGCCGCAGCAGAAGGGCACCAGTTTATAACACCTCTACAAAGCTTGATGACACATTTTCGAAAGGAAGAGCACAAGACAACATTCTCCCAGATAACAAATCAGAATCACCATGAACGGTAAAAAATGAAGGTCTCATCAGTTCAGTCAAAGCTAGCAAATCTGAATTACAAATTCCATGATCAAATAAACAGAACAAAGGGCTCATTGTCCTATTTCAAACTGGCTACATCTTGATCAATTGCAGTATGTGTTAGGTAGAAAAATATCAAAAGCACTAGTCTTTTTCCTTCCACCAACTAACAAATAGGTGAAGGATATGCATTAAGTGGAAAAGACATTAGTCATAACCACATTTAGCCAATTAATAAAGATAGAGAATGCGTGTTTGAAGTGTCAACTTCAGCATACTCAACTGAAATGTTTTCCTGAAAGCAGCTAGCCAACCCGGTAAAGCAGTATTACGGGAGAAATATGAACATGGTTGGAATTACTATCTACCAAACCATACTCCATTAAATTTTGCACATGGGAAACAAACTGAAAACAACACTTTTGTCAAAGACGGGTAGAAAATAACAAGTTGTAGACCAGGCAGAGATAGAGGAGGTATGACTACAAGCACTCTAGAAAGTTCTAATCTACCATCTCTAAATGAAGATAGATAGAACATGCCTACAAGTACCGTATATATTAAGTTTAATTTGAAAACTAAATAAAAATGATAAAACTATCAGAAAAGGTCCACCACTAAAGTGAATCTAACAAATGCATATCAAACCTAATTGGCAACAAATAATCTAACAAATCTACACATTCTCAACCTCCCTATTTCTTCCTAGCCACTAAACCTTATGGACGCCAGAATACAAGGCAGATAATCAGATGCATGAATCAACACGGATCCAGAAAATGCGTGTCAAGGCAGGAGAACAGGAAATTTCATGCAAGCAACTAACTTAGCTGAACACAGCACCGCAAATTTAAATACTACTGAAAGCCACATAAATGCCATGTCAAATCTTGTCAGCTGTCATTTCACAGGGCAAATAGTAACAGAGAGAAAGCAGGTTAAAGTTAAAAGGAGTTCCATATGAGAAATTAATGCAGAAGGTCCACAAAGATCTTTGGAATCAACGACAGACATTGAGCATATCTTCTTCCAGAACCGAACAGGGAGAAACAAGTCTTGATTCCAACCAGCTCAGCCGAGCAATTTGAAAACTCCAAGATCAAACCAGAAGGATCAGGCTCGTGGAACAAAATCCGATACAATGCAAACAGAAATTTAGGCAATGCAAACAAGGATCTAACTGAGACGAAGTAAAACGGAGGCAAATCAAGCGAAATTAGGCATGCATTGGCGGCTAATTGAGGATCGAAATGAACAGAAATCACAAACCGACATTGGAGAGAGAGGAAGAATGAAAAGCTCACTTAGCGGTGACTCCGAGAGTCGAGGCCGAGAAAATCCGGCGAGATCTGAATTGATGAGAACGAGGCGCGGAAACCGAGGGCGATTTGCGAGATTGGAAGGTCATTGAAGGGAGCTTCAACGCCATTTCTGCTGTCTGCGAAGAGGTGAGAGCTTCGTTCTCCGGTGAAGGCTTTGCTTGGCAACGAAGAAGGAATGAGAGAGACGGCGATGGAAATAGAAATCGGGCGAATGGAAGGGAAATGGGGGAGAGGGCGGTATAGTGCGAGTGTGAAATGTGGGAGGGACTCTTCGTTTATATTGAGAACTAAATATGGTATTTTGTAAAGGTCCCTAATTTACGAAGAAATTGCAGAATGGGTCTCTAATTTATGACAAAGTTACATAATTAGGTGGTGCAGGCCCTGCAGGGTCTTCGCTATTAGAACTATCAATCAAGTTGAGACCTCGGCTTGGGTGAGTCAGCTTCGAGTCAATCGGGTCGGGTCATTTCAGGTTTTTGAGTCGGGTCGGATCAATTCAACGGGTCAATTATATCAAATTTTTTTCCAAAATTTAAATAAAATATTATTTTTAAATATTTTAATAATAAAATATAACATAATTTTCAAAATATGTAATATAATCTAAACTATAATAAATCGGGTCCGACCCAACGGACTGGAATTGAACCCAACAGGTTCGGGTTTCATTCGGGTCTGGTTGAAACTGGGTCATGGGTCTAAATTTTCGGGTTGAAACCCAAAAACTTCGTGTCGGGTTTGCGGGTCGGATCAGCTGTTGACAGGTGTAATCAAGTTGGTTCAATCGGGTTTTCATTCAATTATTTAGAGTGAGTTCGAGTCCATTGAGTTATCGCTCAAATCGAGTCGGGGTACGAAAGATTATCGTTCAAATCCGGGTTGATTAATGGGTCAATGCCTCAGTGATGTCTTTTTTAGATGTTGTTTTCACTATTAAATTATTTTAAGATTTGTTAAACACTAATAAAATATGTCCAAAAAAATATTATTTTCATAAAATTTTATATTTACTCCCTCCGTTCCCGATAGTTTGTCTCGTATTCCTTTTTGGGCGTCCCAAAAAGTTTGATCATTTTCATTTCTTTCCATATATATCTACTTTTTTTTTACAATAATACCCCTATTCAATCACACATATTACCCTCATTATCCAACTTTCACATCAACTTTATCACTTTTCTCTATAAAATTATAAAATTATCCCTACCTATTCTCATATACTATCTAGTATGTACAGTATTATCCAACTTTCTCATCAATTTTATCACTTTTCTCTATAAAATTACAAAATCATCCCTACCTAATCTCATATATTATCTCCCATTCATTATCTAACTTTCTAATCAACTTTAGACTTTTCTCTATAAATTTATAAAATCATCCCTACCTAATCTCATATATTATCTCTCATGCATTATCTAACTTTCTAATCAACTTTATCACTTTTTTCTATAAAATTATTCCTACTTAATCTCATTCTTTTACCTATACTAGATTATTACCCGTACCCTGTACGGGACACGGTTAATAATATTTTTTTGACGTATTATTTATTTAATAAAAGAATGCATAATAATATTATTAGGAAATAGACATTTGATATCATCTTTTTATCCAAAATCGTTATAATGTTTTGTCGATCCAAAATCATGATTTGATGTTAAGAATAAATTTAAATATAAATTTTATATGATATCACTTAAAATAAAAATCATACGGAGTAGAAAATACTATCATTTTTTCCAAAATATATTTGATTAATTAAAAAATTCATATGTGATATGATACAAAATCTGAGTTGAAAGATTTTATCAACATATATATTTTCATAATTAATAATATTTTTATATGATGATAGAAATAATAAATTAAGTTAATGATGACTTATCTATACTATATATTAAAGCCGGAGAATTTCGAGCCTCCACGTTAATTCTGGCCCCACTTCATTAACAATTTTATATGTTTTATTTTTCTTATTATCTAATCTTTAATTTTATCTTTTTTCTTACATATCTAATATCTATCTTTGAAGGCATAATATTTGTATTTAAAATTTCCTTAATTATCTAATCTTTAATTTTATCCTTTTTCTATTCATCTAATATCTATCTTTAAAACAGTATAATCTATCTTTAAAATCTTCCTCTATAAAAGATACATATTAATTAACTTATCTTTTCAACTACCTTTTTAATCTATTTATGTACGAAATAACTTTAAAAATTCGAATTTAAAAAATAATTATAAAATGGAAGCCCCTTTTTCTAAATAAATTATATTTTTTTTTATCTTTGATACTAAATCAATTTTAATATAGTATACTAAATCAATTATAAAACACTAATATTAACAATTGATTTAGAAAATTATATTTCTAAAATTGATTTATTAACAATTTTATATTTGACACTAATATTACATTTATATAATATTCAAAAAATTATAAAACACAAGTTGTGCATGGCACGACGGGTACAGCTAGTTTACATAAATTTTATAGAAAAATAGATTTTAATCAGTAATAACTTTTTTTACATAAAATGAATATCATAATAGGTCATATAAAACTATAGATATAAAACATCATAACACAATTTACTTCATATATTTTTTAAATATTTCTCAAATATATTTTAGATATTATTTACTGAAATTATAAATTAATGGGATAAAAATAGAATGATACAAAATATGGAAACTATATATGATTATAAAAAAATATCTAAGCAAATAGTTGAAAAAGATAAATATTAGGTGAAAAAAGATAGAAATTAGAAAGAAGAAGAAGATAGATGATACACAATTAATATTACGTATGATAGATAATAACTTAGCTACTATGTACGTATTATATTATATCTATCACGTTCCTAGTTTAATTAATATATATGTTCTTTAAAATTAATAACTTAGCTACTATGTACGTATTATACATTATCTAACTTTATGTGTTTTTTTATCTTCCAAGTACCATAGGGCCATGATAGTTTAAAGTTCTTTTTAAAATTTGAATTCTTATATTAATTCTTACATAAATAGATTAAAATGGTAGTTGAAAAGATAAGTTAATTAATATGTATCTTTTATAGAAGGAAATTTTAAAGATAGATAATATTGTTTCAAAGATAGATATCAGATGAGTAAGAAAAAGGATAAAATTAAAGATTAGATTATTAAGGAAATTTTAAAGATAAATAGCATGCCTTTAAAGATAGATATTTGATGGGTAAATAAAAGGATAAAACTAAAAATTAGATAATGAAGAAAAATAAAACATATAAAATTGCTGATAAAGTGGAGCCAGAATTAACATGGAGGCTCGAAATTCTCCGGCTTTAATCAATATCTATTACTATATACTAAAGCGGAAGCAAATACTGCCACCATATTGCGCCACATCACCCCCTTATTTAAAAGTCTATCTTATTAAATATTGATTTTATCATAATCTTATACATACTTAATTATGATATTAGTTTTATCTTAGAATTTGAGTTGTTTAATTAATGATTCTATCCAAATATATAAATCTCTATCTTATCATTGTACACATTTAATTAATACATAGATATATCATGAACCTTTTATTTTAAAAAAAATATTGTTTTCATCATAACCATAATATTTTACCCATTTAATTAAATATTATATTAACTTTTAATTTTTCGTAATTTTATTATGGTATTTTTTTTAAATCATCAATGATAGCAAATTCTACCACTATATTTAAGAAAAATATTCGTTCAATTAAAATAATATATTAACTATATTTTTACTATCGTATCATATAAAAATATCATTAAAAAAGTAGATGTTATATTTATCATATATCGCTAATATTGCATATTGATTACGCTTTAGAAAAAGAAGATAGATTTCTTAATAAAGAGAATAATTTCTTAACATTTTCATTACATATTTATATATTTATTATTTAATTATTTTTTCAAAAAACAATAACATTTATACGAGATAATTTGGTTTTCTATTTAACTTATTAAATATTATTTATATCTTCAATATTATAATATATTAATCTGATTTTTTATTTAAATTTTTTGATTTTATTATATAAGTTAGTTTACATAATTAAATTAAATGCCAAAAAGATTTGTCTCAATTGTTAATAAAATGTGATAATGCATCTTATCTTATGTCATTCTTCCTCAATTATATATATATATATTTATGTATGTATAAAAAGTAACTATATAAATAAAATTTATTTATATATATGATGATATACAAGAGAAAGCGTTATTTTAAAACAAAATATACACATGATAATATTTGTAATTGTTATAGTAAATTCATATACAAAGCAATAAATAAATAAATAACACCCCCGTACAAGGTACGGGTCATCTGCTAGTATACTTCTAAACCTGAAGCAGTTAAGGGCAGTTTCGTCAATAAGAAATTTTAAACCGCCCATCTTATTTTTAATTAAGTAATTAATTATGACAAATTTCTATCCATTCATATCTATACCTAATATATCTTGATATCCGTATTTTTAATAACTGATTTTTTTTTTAATTTTTTATCCATTTGTGTAGTACAAGATAAGTTATAGCCTCTATATATATACATATGAAACACGAACACAAAAAACGTAATTACTTAACAAAATTTCTCCGATTTGTAGCTTCGGTAGTTTTGTTATTGGCCTTCTCCACGGGTAGTTATATGCACTACTTTCTCATTCAAAGGTAATTTGGTCATAATGGATTTGTATGTTTATATTCTCTACTTTCTAATTTCTGTTATTGGCCTTTTCTACTTTTTAATCCATGATTTTATTATACCAAATCTTATATTATGAGATTTAAACCACATTAATTGATTAATTAATCAGAAAATTAAAGTTCTCTTTTACTAAAACAATTCTTTTGATTTTAGTAAAAGAGTGACTACGTTGATTTACGGATACAGTCGAGTTTGGTCATCTTGTATTAGGGTTGAGTGAAAATTTATGGATCAAGCGGTAGGGTTATTGCAATTTTCGTATGGGTTCGGCCACACCCAACAAGTTAAGAGCGTCGACTTACTTACATTTAACTAATTCTATCAATAAAATATTATTTTTAAAAATAAAATAATGTCAATATAATTTAAAATATATTTGAGAAATATCTAAAAAATATATAAACTAAATTTGTGTATAATGTCATTTATAAATTGCATTGATCTATAATCTACTATTACTAAATTAATTATAGTTTTGTAAGATCTATTAAAATATTCATTTTATTTAAAAAAATATTATTATTATCAAAATCTATTTTTCTATAAGATGTATGTAAATAATTCATAATTAACTTAATTTTGATTTCTATCATCATGTAAAAGACGTATTAATTATGAAAATATACGTGTTGAAAAAATATTTCAATTGAGATTTTATATCATATCATATATAAATTTTTTAATTAATAAGTTATATTTTGGAATTAAATGGTAGTATTTTGTCTATGATTTTTATTTAAGTCATATCATATAAATTTTAAATTTAAATTTATGCTTAACATTAAATCACAATTTTGGATCGACAAAATATTGTAACGATTTCGGATAGAAAATATGATATTAATATCTAATTCCTAACAATAGTATTATGCATTCTTTTATTAAATAAATAATACGTCAAAAAATGTTATTGATCGTGTCCAGTACAGGGTACGGGCAATAATTTAAAATCGGTTCGATAGGTTGTTCATATGGAATGAGATTGGGTACAAGTTTGAGTTGTTGAAATTCACATGTCAACTAAGTAGGGTCACTGAAAGTTTGGTTAAGCTGGGTTTGGATCAGTCGGTTTAGTTCGAGATTAAGTATAGGTTTGCATCATTAGTTGTATAGATCAATTGGGCCAAGTCATTATGTTTTTTTTTCAAGATTAAGTTGACCAATGGGTGAGATAATTCGACTATTTTATACTTTTGTTTGACACCGATGTTTTGGACCAGCTTGACGGTGAACAAATGTTATTTGTATCTATTTTAATAATAAAATGTATAGTTATATTTAAATAGTTTTATATGTTCAAGTTTAAAGCTAAAAATATGACATGAAGTTATAGTATTCATGAATAATGTGTAACTTTATGTATTACATTTTTATTTAAAAGTGTTTTCGAACAACAATTGGATCATTAACTACATTCACACCATCAAATTTGAGTTTGTTCTACATAGTTTCATGGTACTAAGATTAATCATTTAACCGATTTTACATGCTACAGTTTTGAGATTTAATATTTATCAAATTCAAAGAAATTATATATTCAATTTATAATACTAATATCATATGCAAATTAATATATCCTAAATTTGATTTGAAAAAACCCCGGGCAAGGCCCGGGTTATAACTAGTATATAGTATAGATTATCCAACTTTTCATCCACTTTATTCCATTTTTCTTAATCTAAGAAATTTCCGTCCTTTAGGACATTTCTTTAGGGACGAAGGGAGTATAAGCTTACCAACTCGGTTCGAATTGATTTCTAACCAAGTATTTGAAACAGTATCGTCAAAAAGTGTGAATAAAATTATATAGTAGAGGAACAATTTGTCCATGCTCCTTTCACATATATTTTGTTGCTAAGAAATGTTGTGGTAGGCATTTGAGCAAATACAATAAGTTTTTGATCATTTTTAATCACACTTGCCGCCTTACCTTGACCATTTGAGTGTTTTTTAAAAGGTTCGAACTTGAAATAGCATACATATATATGTTTAGTAAATCGGGAGATTGAAATAAAGTTTCAAAACTAAATAAATTAGCATGGGAAAATAACCCCCCCCCCCCAAAAAAAATTCTACATAAGAACAAAAACGAAAAAAGTTACAAATTCGAACGGACAAACCAAAATTGATATTGATTATAATAAGATGAAGAGTGATTTTTTTTTTGGTGGAATAAGATGAAGAGTGATTTGAGAATATATCTATATGTCGACATTCAAATATTCCATACATATTTATAGCCTGAACGAGATCCTATTTTTTCTGTAAAGAACTATATATATGTCCTATGAACACATCATAAGATATCAATATTAAAATTTTTTGATAAATTTTATGCAATTTTATTTTAGGATTTAGTTTTCTTATTTAATATGTTTATATTATATCCATAGAAAAGAAGAATCTTCTTTTTGAAAAGGGGCAATATATGTAGTTAAAGTAGAAAAAGAGTTACGTAATTGAAGTCTTCACTCCGTTGTTCTGCTAACCACGTACGTGTTGGGTTCTAGGGATGCAAACGCAGCAGAAAAATAATAACTTTGATCCCAAATCCTAGTCTAGGATCCGTATGATAACGTAGAACATGTAATAGGTTAGATAATTACCTCGATCATAGAAACCGAATTTTAAGTTCAAACCTTTCTCAGAATCACCAAAGAGCCCCAAGTGTTGCTCCTCTAGCGGTATCCACGCACACAAACGGGATAAAATTCTGTACCGAAAATTACTTGCTAGAGCGCTGATCGGTACGTGATTCCCACGGAGAGAGGCTAATGACGGCACTAGCCAGGTTTTTCGTACGTCCATCTCAGAATCTATATATTTGATATATATACAATGGTCACGTACAAACCAAATCAACTAAGTGGATCAAAATCTTAACTTAACTAATATATTATTGTTTTATCAATCCGTTAAGATTTTATCTTGTCCACTTACCATAAAAGATAAATTTTTATCTATTATCTTTTATTGATCTAATTTTCTAAAATTATAATTAATCAAATATCCTTATGATTAATTATAAATATCTAAGAAAATAATCTTTTCTCCAAATTTATCTCATGAGCTTAATTAATACTTAGGCCATCAAACCCGACCTGGTGAAAACTAGACCAGTTAGCTTTGGTTATTGTGCACATACTATCAGTACGAACTTACGGCCAATCAACAGCCAACAACGAACTAGATTTTATCAACACGTCGCATCATTGATATCGATCATGCATGCATGCATATAATTACTTAAACTAATATATATCAACATGTGTATACACATGTATGTAACACTTGGTACTTATACTAGATTCATCATGAGATTTTGGATTTTCCGATTGGTGTGCATTCGAATCAAATTGATTAAATCCGAGAAAAAAGATAGTTATTAACAAAACAACTATGGCTTAATACATCAGGAGACCTCTGTACTTTAACGTTTTTTTCAAACAGACCCATATATTTAAAAATGTTTTATTAGGCCCCTCTACTAATATGAATTTGTTCTATTGAACCCTTCATCACTAATCATTTGTTATGTAAAACAATCGAATACTGACTTCACTCTCATAATTAATGACTTATGATTATATTATCCAATTTTATATCACACACTAACTATATAAACCACGTATGATAACATAATATATCAGATACGGTGGTTCATTTTCTGTATTGAGCCTATCTTATTACCGTAATTGTGACTAACAGAGTCTAATGTGGCTTAAAATTGTATTACATGACGATTACTCATCAATTATGGGAGCCAAGTCAGCATGTGTTTGTTTTATGTAACAAAAGATCAATGATACGGAGTTTAATTAAACAAATTTAACTGAGTAGAAGGGTTTATTAATGATGCGGGATCTGTTGAAAATAAACATTAAAATATAGGGGTCTCTTGATATATTAAGCCAAACAACTATCCATTGTAGTCCGATCATGCTGCCTCATAGTGTTAATTAATTGTTTGGATATTCCGATTGGTTTGTCCCTCATTTTAAGTGCATATATTTTAGTTGGTGTTTTTTATTAAACTCTTTTTTGGTTGATGTCATTTTGAAATTTTAGTTTAGTGTCTCTTCAATTCTGACAATTTTGGAGAGAGAAATATGACCCCCTCTTTGCTCATCCACTCCAATCTGTCTCCGTATATTGGTCCTATAAGACATATAATCTGCTGGTCAAACTCACAATGCAAGATAAATCAACAGTCAACTAAGCAAACGACAGGAGATTGCAAGTAAGGCGAGGCACAAACAACACATTCGAATTTTCAAAGATCCAAAATGAAGAGATCCGACTTGAGTAGTTGTAGATATCTTGCCATTAGAAAAAATGATATTTATAGAATCAATAGAAACATATCTGATAAAAGATTCGCTTCACCAGTCATATCTGATAAAATGATGTAGCTAGGTAGAAAGGCGAGTTAACTTTCAGGGCATTGGTTGACGTGTTATTTTTATTGATCGATGTAATTCACAACTTTCATGCTACCTCTTGAGATCAAGTCACCATTCGATGTTTCTCTAGCATTTTATGAGTCGAATTATATATACTTAAAAGAACCCATTTGAGCTATATTCAAGTAGCGCAAAGTTCTCTTTCCAAAACTGTATAAGTGCAGTTATGTATTACATTTGACAGGTTAGAAATAAGATAATTTTTAGAGATGATTACCGTTTTGTAGAAGAGTGTAGACTGTGTAGTAGTACATATTGATCAACAATGTTAGGAATTGTATTCTAGCAAGGTGGAGAAAACACACAAGAGATCGAGACTAAAAAATGGTTTAGTAGAATCGGTCTAGACAATTCTCGATCTGTCCATCTAGATAACTAGATGTTTTTATAAATCCTTTTCATTTATTCTAAATGAAATCACCCCCTTAAAATTAGAAAAAAAAAATGATCTCTTTTCATCCAAGGTTGCAAAGCTATCAAATCCAAATTCTCATGAGCATTTATCAATACAAAAACCAATTAATTGTTGGGCGATCTTTTAAAAATTCTTAAACTTAGGGGTAGTGGGCGTAATTTCCCTTAGTTATTCAATGTATTCTTCTTCCGGTACTTCGTTCTTATATAATGTACTCCCTCAACTCTTGTTAAACAATACATGTTGTAGGATTTGTCCCAATAATTAAAACTTAAAAGACTTTATGATTTGAATTATTAGTCATTAACCATTGTGTTCTCGTGATCTAGCTTCAATATTGACAACAAAACTCGTAACCATTCCATACTTCAAATTATTTTTGACATGCTTTTCTCAATCATATATACTATTAGTTAAATATCTATATCAATCAGCAAGTAAAATTATTTTGTTCATCTTGGCATATGAATACGTTAGGTATATAAAAAAGAAAAATCAACACTACTTGTTGAGCTAATCTGAACCCATACACAATAACTAGAACGACTAGAACAAAGTTTATAACGGACCTAGAATCCTATGATCAGCATGAACCCACGTTAATTCAATCCAAACTCAAAGTGACCCGATCCGAGAGAACCTACTCGACAAGTGTAATCTTAAGTGTGCTGATGGTTTTCTTATACCAACTGTTGTATCATGTTATCCATTAGTTTTTTTTTTTGGTCGAAGGAGAGGCGGCACTCTCCGAGCCCTCGAGGGGCGTTTTATTAAATATATAAAAGAGGGCTAAACCCAGAGCAAGTCAAAACGGTTAAGCCTCCAAGGGTAATACCCAGAGGTCACCGGTTCGACTCTCATGGGCAGTGCCCTCAACCAAAAAAAAAGAGGGCTAAGTAGTCAGCACGCGGGGGATAGCCCGACCCCTTACATCGTTATTTAGCAGAAAATTAACCCCCTCAGGCGGGGCACTCTATACATGAAAACCTAAGGGAAATAAAAAAGCACTAGACGCGAGGTAATCCGCTACGGAATTCGCCTCTCGATACACATGACGGTACTGGATAGACCAGTCCCTACTAATAAAGCCTTGGCAAGACGCAACCAGGCTAAAGAGTGGGTGACTTCGTCGCACCCCCGAGCTTAGGAGATGTATAACCAATTGAGAATCCAACTCGAGACAAACATTACAAAACCCTTTGTCCCAAGCCAGCTTCAATCCGCTATACACACCCCATAACTCCGCCATCGGGACCGTACAAGCCCCGATGTTGTGGACGAATCCACCCACCCACTTACCTCTACTATCTCTGAGCACACCACCCGCAGTAGCCATGCCGTCTCGGACCGCGCCGTCCGTGTTAACCTTGATCATACCTTCATTCGGCCTATCCCAGCTAATAGCCACCGTCCTTTCCCCGCCAGTATTGCCCCTATCTTCCAAGGATCTCGCAGCACACTCATCACCCATCTCGGCCATACAAACCTCCTTCGTCTTCTCCATGATGAACGAGGACTTCTTGACGACTCTAACCTCTTCATTGAAAACACAAGCATTTCTCCACTTCCATAACCACCAGATAGCTTGCACAAAAATCTCACTCCAATCCACCCCATTGAGCTGCCATTTACCAATGACGTTTCTTCTAATCCAACAAGCAAAGGGATCCTGAAAAAAATCAGCATATTGATTAGTAATATCCAAATCAATCCAAATCCCCCTAACCTCAGAACAATCCCTAAACATGTGTATGAAATTCTCCTCCACAGCTCCACACATCGGCAACGACTATCCGTGGCGATATGTCTACGAACTCGCTCCGAGTTCGATAAAACTCCGCCTTTGAAAGCCAGCCAGCAGAAAAAAGAGCCCTTTCCGTGAACTTCAGCCTCCATAACCTTCTACAAAACGCCTCATCCGGATCCATCCTGCTGAAATCGCCTTTTACAAGCTTGTAACCCGTAGACACCGAGTAATTCCCATCAGCGCTCCACCTCCAACTGATCGTGTCTTCGCCCATGCTCTCGTCGTTCACCACTCAGGCCGCAGCCAGCTGCAACAGAACCTTGGCGGGCAAGACACCAACCAGCTTCTCCCAATTCCAACCAACATTTTCTTGCCAAAAATCAGCAACAATCTCCGTACACAGCTGCGGATCAACAGCCGCTTGAGCAACATCAAGCAACGGCACATCAAGCAGCCAAGGGTCAACCCAAAACCGAATCAACGAGCCATCCCTAAGCAACCATCTCGAGCCCTTGTTCACAACCTCGGAAGTACCCTTCATGATGCTCTTCCATATATGGGAGGCAACAACCGAACTCCCAGGAGCAGAGTCCATATACTTCCTCTGTAACACCTCACACCACAAACTGCCATCATCCATAGCAAACCTCCAAGCAAGCTTCCCCACAAGCGCCACATTCAACTCTCTCATAGTCTTAATACCCAAACCGCCCTGGAGCTTCGGTTTCGTAACTTCACTCCAAGCGACCTTGTGCATCCGTTTCCTATCATTACAGCTCCCCCAGATAAACCCTCTGTTTATACCGTCAATCTTTCTACAAATACTAGCAGGCAGCAAGGTAGACGACATAGGGTAAATCGGAATAGAAGTCAAGACCGAGTTAACAAGAGTAACTCTCCCCGCCAAACTAAGAGCATTCCGTTTCCAACCTGAGAGTTTAGAATTAAACTTATCAATCAAGTAGGAGAAGGTGTCCATGTTAATCCTCTTATGAACCACTGGAAGGCCAAGATAATTGCCCAAATCCTTAGTAACTCCAAAACCGCTAACCTCCGCAAGCTTCTTCGCCACCACCGAATGAGTGTTCGGAGAGACAAAAATCTTGGACTTAGCCACGCTCACTTTCTGACCCGAAGCTTTACAGAAAATGTCAATACACTTCATGATCACCCTTATTTGCTGAACCGAAGCCTCCGCAAAAAGAACAATATCATCCGCAAAAAATATATGGGAGAGACGAGGGCCAGTACGAGTAAGCTTCATAGGTTTCCATTCGCCCTTTTCCACAGCCTGAATGATGATATGACTCAGGCGTTCCACACAAATAATGAACAAGTAAGGCGAAATAGGGTCAACCTGCCGAACCCTTCTAGACGACACAAACTGACGAGTCATTTCACCATTCACCAAGACTTGCATTTTAGGCGATCTAACGCAAGCCATGACCCAACTGATCCAAGCTGCTGGCGCACCCAACTCAGCAAGAGAATTCTCAATAAAATTCCAATTTAATCTATCATAAGCCTTTTCAAGATCAAGCTTCAACGCCATCCATCCTTTCGCACCTCTCTTTCTTCGCATAGAATGAACGGCTTCTTGCACTATAACAGTGTTATCGGTAATTACACGGCCCGGAATGAAACTACTCTGAGTCGGTCCTATAACCTCCGAAAGAAAAGGTTGCAACCTGTTAGCAAGAATTTTCGTAATGATCTTGTAGATGACGTTACAAAGACTAATAGGCCTGAACTGATTAATTCGCTCCGGATTTCCAACTTTCGCGAGAAGCACAATGAGCGTATCATTAACACCTTCCGGCAAAGAACTCCGGCTGAAGAAATCAAGAACGAATCTCAAAACCGAGCCCCCCACAGTCTCCCAACATCTCTGAAAAAACCCGGGCTGAAATCCATCAATTCCAGGAGCCTTGAACGGACCCATACCTTTCAAAGCTTTCCAAATCTCCTCTGTAGAAATCGGATCGGCCAAGCTCCGCAAATCACACACAGGAAAGCTGTACTCAACATTAGATATAAAACCATCAGCACCCTGATCATCCCTGTACAACGTAGCAAAAAAATCAACCACAAGCTGCTCAATTTCCACTTTGTCCTCAACCCATTGGCCAGCATCGTTTCTAATGCCCTCCAACCGATTCTGTTTACGCCGGATGATCGTAGACTTATGAAAGAATGAAGTATTGCGATCACCACACTTCAACCATTGCTCTCTCGACTTCTGAAACCAAAGAACTTCTTCTTGTTCCAGGACCAACTCAAGCTCTTTCTGTAACCTTGCCTCCAAACTAATGAGATCAACATCACCATTCAAAGCCACCGCACGCTGAACATCATCAAGACGATTTAGCAGCGATCTTTTGCGCCGATGAATGTTGCCAAACACCTTCTTATTCCACTTAATAAGCTCCTCTCTAAGCAAAGCAAGCGCAGCAGGGGTATCGGCATCACGGCTCCACTTAGTGCGTAAATTCTCCTTGAAATTAGGGTGTGAGAGCCAGGCCGCCTCGAAGCGGAAAGGACGTCTCGACCTATCCAATCTGGCACTCGAACTGAAAGATAACAATATCGGGCAATGATCAGAGGAAAACCTCGAGAGGTGCCTCACCCCCGCTTCAGGCCATAACAACCGGCCTTCCATGTTCATAAACACTCTATCCAAGCGTTTGTGCACAATCGATCCCGACTGGAGCTTACGACTCCAAGTAAAAGCCTGCCCTGTAAAACCCAAATCCACCAGAGAAAGCTGATTTACTAAATCATTGAAGACAGCAGAATCCGGATGTAATCCCCCTGCTCCTCCATCGCGCTCATGATTGAATAAAATGCAGTTAAAGTCCCCGCCTATAATCACAGGGCCCGACACAGAATCCACAGACGCCTTAAGCTCCTCCCAAAAGGACACTCTTCTAGCCACAGTAGGCGGCCCATACACCACATACAAATGACACAACGAGCCTCCCGACGGAAACGACACATGAATAAAATTGGCGTTTCTTTCCATAACATTCAGCTGAATTTTATCCGACTTCCACAGGATCCATATGCCCCCGGCAAAACCCACAGCTTCCACACGCTCACACATAGAAAAATCAGACCGCAACATCCTGTCACAGACCCTACGAGCTCTATCACCCGAAATCCGAGTCTCGAACACAGCAAGAACATCGACATTGAAGTGCCTAACCAAGTAACGAACAGCCCTTCGAAAACCATCTTTCCCTGCACCAAAGCAATTCCACATAATAAAATTCATGGGGAAACAATCATTAAAGTAACTAGGAATCGAGAGAAAATCAGCAATCCGAGCCCAAACGAGCATCGTTGCTATCACCCATCGCCGTGTCGAAAGACTCCAGGCTACCATCCTTATCCATCACAAACAGGGGATTCATGTTCACCATCGTGTTGCACGACTCCCCCTTCTCCTTTGGCCCATTCCCGTCGTCACCCGGGTCATGGCTTGACTCAACACTCGAGTTCACGACCGAAAGTGCCCGAAACCCGGCACCGGTATCAACTATCTCCTCAACCTGCCGCCTTCTCTTGCCCGAGGCCAAACGATCTGCCACCGCGACCTCTTCCTTCTTCTCGATGAGCACTGCAACAAGACCCAAATCGTTCGGAGCCTGCGTTGACGCCACTCCACGCCTGCGGTACTTCCTATCTCGTTTCTTCTGAGGCTCGACTTCAAAGCTTGGCGCGTTTGATTCCTGTCCATCCGACCCGAAAACCGGGTTAACCCGCTCCGCAATACTCTTGGACCCCACTTGAATATTCTCCCCGGAAGGAACCTGCACAAAATCATGTTTCTTAGAATTCATATCTTTCCTATTATTTTTCTTTTTATCTTTGGTAACAAATTCCTTATTTTTCTCTTTAATAACCGAAATATCATAATGTACAACTTCCTTCCCTTTCTTAGCACTCACGCCACCTATCTCGGGATCCTCATGCCCTTCATCCGCTACTTTCAAGGCCTCAAAACGATTTACCATAGACGACGCTGGACCGTTAGTATCTTTGCTCTTATTCGAATTACGTACCTTTCCTTGTTCTGACCGCTCTTCCCATTCTCGGCTCGGGCTTCCCCGCTAGTCTTGTGATTTCCCCGATTTGGGCGCGGTTTTCTTTCCGGGATCATCCACTCGCCGTAGAGCCCTTTGCCAGTCCTAGCCGCTTCATGCGCCGTCTTGGTCCGTTCGGCGGCGACGGGATTGACTTCACCGGAGCCGGTCGTGCCAAACACCCCAGAAGGCCCGGGTGCAACGCTAGGGCACTTACTAACTGCCACAGAAGACGCCGCCTGTTCACTTAACTTCGAGGCCACCACAATTTGCTCCGATTGCCCCGACCGAAATGGACAATGATTCTTAAGGTGGCCGAACCTCCCACAATCGAAGCAAATAGTCGGAAGCCCCTCGTACTCAACTAGCAGCGTCTCGCCATTCACTCGAATAGTACCCTTTAGAGGTTTCTCGAGATCCACTTCCACGCAAATTCTAGCAAATCTCCCCCTGAATGTGTACAAGGTCCTTGGATCCACCCGAATCGGCCGGCCAATCCCCCGAGCCATGTCCAACAATATTGTTTCCTCATAGAGGGTCACCGGGAGATTCGAGACTCGAACCCAAGTAGGGGTCGACATGATCGGTTCCGCCGTCCTGAACTTCGGGGTCCAAGCTTTAACGATCAAGCACCGACCGAACACTGTCCACGGTCCGAGCATCAGCGCCTTCATATAGTCATCTTCCTTTTCAAAACGAACCAGAAACCACCCCAAAGTTAAGTCGATAATCTGCATACGGGTCTCTGTTCGCCACATTTCACGAATCTTTCGCTCCATGACTTGAAACGCCACAGGGGATCCAAGGAGCTTGACCACCACGGAATTCGTCCATACCGAGGCTAAAGCCTCCATCACATCATCATCGATATCATAGGCCGGATCTCCAAGTTCACCTTGCGGGAAACTCAACCTCGTTTTCCCTTTGATGAATTTCTTGTTGATCTTCGTTTGCGGGTGCGAAGCCCCTCCCGAAACAACATCCCTCCAAGATGAAATCTGGTCGGGAGGTTCACCCGGGGGCTGGCCGCCACTATCCTGATCGACCGCCATGGCAGCCGGAGGAGGGTGGTTCACCGGAGTAACAGGAGTAGGAGCGTTTTGGTTTTCAGACATAGAGAGCGTTTTTTGATTAATTATAATCTACGTTGTTATCCATTAGTTTTTTGTGCCCTAAGTTTGAGTTCGCGTACGTAGGAGTAAATATGCCTATATGAGCTGAATCAACATACACAATTATGAGCCATGTAATTATACAACCACATACTTTAGGATTCATAGTTTTATTCGTATAACATCATTACAACACCCTTCATCATCAAGTTATTCTATAACAACATACACCACACGATACTATACTTAAAGACTAGCTACAGCCCACTAGCCCGTTACAACATATACAATCGTACCCGAAAGTATGAAGCCCATAAACATAAGTATAAATATCTGTGTGCATGTGTGTGTGTGTGATTGAGGGTTGATTGGTTTACCTTAAACTCCTTCTTACATACGTACTATATGGAAGTCGTCATTTATTTATTAATAAAGGAGTTTAGGCTAAGTGAACCCTAGTCAATTAGTTGTAAGTAATGCGGCGTCTACCGGAGTCACCTTCCCTCTGGGAGTTGAAGTAGACGGCGGCGACTGGCAACCCGAGGTTGTACAGCTCAGCGAAGTCGCGGGTCACGAAGTTCTGGCGCCACCCTGGCGCGTACACCGTCTGCCTCCCCAGCTGACGGAAGAGCACGAACACGAACCGGTGGATCCCCACCGTCGGCCTCGGGCTCTCGTAGCACATCACTTCATGGCCTGCATGAACGTACCATATTATAGGACACTATGAATTCAACAAACATTATTCATGTATATATGTATGGGTTTCTAGAAGAAGAAACAAATTTAGGGTTTTTGTTAATTAGTGTGTCATGTACGTAGATGTACGCATGCACAATAGTAATGAGATTGATTCTCAACTAATCAATCACAAACTAACAAAATTTAAATAAGTATTAGGGTAGCACATATATATTTATGGATTTTTCTATTGTTCAGTCTTATGATATCATATTAGAAAGATTCGTTAAATCTAATGATTTGAGATTTTTTTTTTTTGTGACTAGGGTTTAGTTTCCTCCTTATATATATAAATACTTGATTAAAACCAAAGATTAACGTACCAAAAGTTGCACCAGTTGTTGCCGGAATATCAGTGACCAGCCTGAAACTCAATAGTTAACAAAGAGAGTCAATTGATTTGAATTTATACAAGTATATTGACTACAAAAACAAGCACAAGAAATATATATATATATATATATATATAAAATGAAAATAAAATGAGAAATGAAAGATATGTAGATAGATTAGGACGCCCGCGAATATTATCGGTAATCAATAAAGAAAAATTCTAGATATTCCCACTTTTACAGATTCTATTGATATTTTCATTTTCCGGTCGAAATTTATGGATATTTTCTACAGTCATTTTACTTATATGTACCATCACATGACCACTTCTCACAGATTTAATCTGTAATAAAATTCAGAATACTATACAAAATGTTATACATGGTTTACTATAAATACAATATAATTAGTGAATGTAAGGTAAAGTAATTTTTTTTTTATAGGTAGAATAGAATAAGGTTAACTAAATTGGTCCGGTAATTAATTTTACTTTCCTTTTTCCGTTGGGTTTTTTTGTCTTTTTTTTGGTAGAATTTTCGCGATGAAAGTTGGGAAAAAATCGACCGATATTTTATGCATAAATCTGATCGTATATGTATAACTACTGGGGATTGGAAATTTGCTAAGATAATTCTGTAATTTTGGCCTTTGATTTTAGATGATCATGTGTATATGTAAGTGAAGAAGACGATCAAATTTTAAGGGAATATGCTTCGAGCTAGCATGACCTCTTTGGACTGATTTGTTATGAAGATTAAAGAAAACCTTACGTTTTCCACTATATATATAATTATATAGGGAGACCTAGTTAGTTTTTTTATAATTGTGAAGATCAAGAATGAGAAATTTAAGGGTGGAGTACCACACACTAATTCATAAATTACTTAAAATGATTTATTAGGGTGCATGACAACTTAAAAAGCTTAATTATTATAAAAAAATCCCCAGAATATAGAAAAATTAATATTGAACTTCTGAGCTAGTATAATGAATTGCTTTATGACACCAATTAATTGAGCAATAAGATCAAGTATACAAGAAGAGAGCCTACCAACAACATAAGAACAGAGAAAGAAGACTCATTAAGGAGAAGATAGCAGATTAAGTTACGTACCAATGGAGGTATTCTCTTAGGTTTGGACTACTGGGACTAGGTGCATCCGGATCCACCATTATCTACACATAAAAACCACATTTAACATTACAAATAATGCTTCATCAAGCTATTGGATACTAGTTTATTCATGGAAAAAAGGAGATTGAGAAAAAAAAAAGTAGTTAAGGTTTATAAATTGTTAATTAAGTCATTTCATCAAGCTAGCTAAGGTTGATACATACACACACACAGATATATATATATATATATATATGGTTTCAAATTAAGGTAGAGATTAATTGTTCGGTATGTTTATAGAATACTTGGTTTGTGAACATCGTTAATTGATACCTATAACATATAAAAGGCAGATGGTGCCTCACCCATCTTGTTTAACATTGTGCATATGTAATTAATGATGTTTATCATATGTTCTATGATTAACAAGCTTATGGGTTGATTGATAAGTTTTGTTAATCATAGAACGTGCTTTGAGAAAGAAGGATGAATTGAGCATAGGCGATCGGATCAAGATGGCAAAATTGACTTAATAGTTTACCAAAGTGTAGAAGGTGCGAAGATCGTCGCCTCCGACATCAACTCGAGGCTGGTTAACAAGGTGAGAAGGCCTAATATCACACCCGTTACTAACTTCCCTTGACGCATAGCTAACACTCAAAGGGATAGAGGCGGTGAACGAATCCAATACATCACCAATCACCCTTTCCACAACAAGTGGGTCTCTTATCACTCTTGATCTTGGCGGCATTTTCACTTCAAAACACAGATTAAAACTTACCAATTGATCAACTAATACACACACAAAGAAAACATAGCTTAATTCAACAAACTCTAATCCTATAAGATCATGCATATGGTATCCTAGCCATGATTAGCTAGATTACATATTGATCATATATCGATCTATGGCATGTGGTGTAGAGAGAAAGGTGAAAAAAATTTACCTTAGGGCCAGGAGTATAATACTATCAGGTTTTTCTCTAGGGGTTATGTTTTCTGGGTTTTGCCTGTGTGAGTAAAGAAGTTGAAGACCACACAGTGGTCTTATATAATGTATGAAAATACAGCTAGTAAGATACTACTCCCTCCGTTTCAAAATATATGTCCTTTTAGAAAATTCACGCATATTAAAGAACTTTTATATTACCTAAATTACCCTTGTAAAAATTATGCATGGTGTTTATCAAAAAGAAAAGGCATGCTTGCATGTTCTACTTTTTCAATAATTGAGGTTATCATGAGGGGCATATCCGGAAAGAAGAGGAAAAAAATATAAAATGGTTATGTATTTTAAAACAACCTAAATTGTCTAAAAGGCCATGTTTTTTGAAACGGATGGAATATTTCTTCTATATGCATGTCCCACTCCTAGCCAATGGCATATTATATACGTGATGTGATTTGTACGCTTTATTTTGATTTTTTTGGTTGAAATTTTTATGCTCTATCTATTTGGCTTGGCTCAGTTTTTATCTCACTTTTTGTGAACGTACGTGTTGATAAAGTTTCAATGCAAAAACTCATGGTGGGTGGTAGTGTGCGTGGTACTTGGTTGTATATCTCCAAGCGTGGTACTCGGTTATATATCTCCAAAATTTCCTTGTGAAATAAGTATGTAGTAGTGTATGCATCTAGCAAATAAGAATTATAATTAAATAGATTAAGTGTTACCTCAGTCATAATCTAATTGTAATGTTTGAAGAATAGAAGAAATGTGATTTAGAACTTAGGCATTTAGTGAAGAAATGTGATTCAATTCAAGATCGATGTCCATGTGTATCACTTGTGTCATCGGTGGCAGAGTCCGGATTTTGTTCGGAGAGGGGGCGGATCTAGAACGACATACCTTGGATAAATCAATCTAATTAAACAAATCAATCTAACTAAACATATGATCAATATATAAAATATCTCAAACATATTATGTTAGGAATATTTTTATACTTTGAGGATCAATTTCAGATGTTATTAATTATTTGTTAATAAGTCTAATTCTTATTGCTAAAAAAAGTCTAATTCATCCTAAAAAACCCAAAAACTATTAAAAATCTCGAATTCTCTATCTCACCGATTCTTTATCTCTTCCTTATGTCCAATTCTCTACCCGTTTAACAACATGTCGATGCCGACACTCTTCAATTTACAATCTTCGTCATCTGCCATCCACTTTTATGTTGGGGAAATTTCAGATCGCTGCAAATTGATGAATAGTAAGCGAACCAAGACAAAAAACACGAGCAATTATTGACCCAGTTCGTCACAATAACTACATCTGGGGGCACTACCAAGCGAGAGATTCCCCACTAGATCAGAGGACTCAAGGGTTTACAAGGATTCTTCCTAAGCCTAACCTCTCAATCTCACTTTCAGGATCTCTCTAAATGTTTTTGATAATACACCAATTACAATAATCAAGCTGAGTATAAATAAGAAAACTAGAGCCAAAAGATATCTTTTTTTCCAAGGAAACAAAATATCCCGAAAAATATGGAAACCCTAGTCGAAATCCCGTGGACACGCTCCAAACCCGAGACTGCGGCATGCGACAGCCTTGAGACGCGGCCTGGCGTCCCGAGACGCGCCCGCGTCTCACCCGGCCTCTGCCCGCGCTTCGTGCGCTTGCGAGCACAAGAATCCCAAGACCCCCCGCGGGTTGCCAAGTCGCGGTTTGCCCACGGGCGCGGGTCTTGGCGATTCCGCGATCTCTCCGTTTTGCACCCTTCTTCTCGATTTCTCTTCCTCGTCTTCGGTCTTAACTCGTTCCGTCTCTTTCCGTCCAATCCGAATCAGGCTCCATACTCAACAGTTTTGGCATTACAATCTGATCCGCATCACCCCACATTTCTTTTTTTTTTTTTTACATCCCAAAATCGTTCATGCCATAAGGCAGCTCTCTCTATATATATTCTCGCTCCTCCGAACGCCGGTGGGAGTGGCCGCCCCCGCTCACACATCCTCCCTCAACCAGTGTATGTCATTAAGAGTTTAAGACACACCATGCATGTAAAAATCATCATGATTAATAGTAATTTTCAAATCAAGATTTTTTCAACTTGCTTGTTATGGCAAAAGATGGACACCACACACACGTACATATTCTATTCCATTCAATAAAGTTGTTGTATTGCATAAAAAATGATTTAATATAAAAAACACTTGAATTCATCTTATCCTTGTGAAAAATAGTATCTCATATTCGATCATAGTAGTCTAGTAGACCAAATCAACGCCCACCGAGGGAATTAAAGTTAAGGTCTTAGGCAGTAAATTTACATGGTACAAAATCCTCGGAAATTAATCAAGTTATCACCAGAGATTGAAATTGGGGAATGAGGATCGGTGGAGGATCAAAAGTGTTGTGCTAGCTTGGATCCTACAACTATGGAATTTTCAAGTGGAATGAGGGGCCCCCAATTTCTTCATTTTTGTTTCTAGCCATTAACCAACGTCATCTCATATATTAATTCTCTATTAAAATCAAAACTGTTTCAAAAATAAAATTAGTGAGAATTGTTTGTTGGTCAAATTTCCCTTTTTAGGGCTCACTAATCTTATCTTCGAAATCGTTTAGATTTTTTTATTACTAAAATTAGCATATCAATTTGAGTATTACTTTAAGGGGGGCTCCATCGTCTATCAAATTCCTGCCCACGAAATTATATTATTCCATTTGCTATGCTGTTAATTATCAGCTTTCACTTGCATGCATGCATATAGATGTGATAGGATTCAATTGTTGAAATTAATCGTAAGGTTGTGCATTCTCTGGCCATGGAGTAAGAATCTGAAGGACCACCCAAAAAAAAAACTATATATATCTTAAAGTTGTTAGTATATCCATTCTTAAAGAGATTCTTTGGTCTTCCTATCAAACTCACTCACTACTTTTACTTCTGTTAACATCAAATTTCAGGGAATGAGTGGTTTTTAGAATCTTGATCCCCTTCCAATCTTTCTATTTCTAATTTTTTGTTCAAATTAATATATTTATTTCGTTTGGTGAATAGTTAGATATGAATACATACAATATAGAGTTATGTCACAAAGAAGAAAATTTTAATTTATAATTTCAAAGGATTTTTTAATTTGCATTCGGACATCTAGTCAAAACGGTTAAACCTCTAATTAAGGGTAATATTTAGAGGTCATCAGTTGGACTCTCATGGACAGTGTCATTAATCAAAAAAAGGGCTTTTTAATTTTAAAGTTGACCGACCTCCCCGAAAGCGTACTTACTATATTTTTTTTTGGTCGAAGGAGAGACGGTTCTCTCCGGCCCTTCGAGAGAGCGTTTTGTTAATTGGTAAAAAAGTGCTAAGTAGTCATCGAGCACTCCCCGAAAGTGTACTTACTTTCTAAGCCTGGCTTTACCTAAATAAAAAGAGATACTTTTATGAGATAAAACATCAATGGATAAGGTTTCCAACTTTAAATTCTCAACCAGATATGTGCTCATGAAGTACTTAAGTAACGAAACATATAGATACATAGGTATGTTTGATTAGGAAAATCTGTTTGGATTTTGAAGATCATTGTGCATTGTTTTGTTCAACTTTAATATGACGGTTGGTCGAAGAAGAGACGACACTCTCCGGATTTTACTCTTTATTAATAATAAAAAAAAAGAGGGGGATAACTCGATACCTTACATCATCAAACAAAAAATGTAAAACACTCTCCAAGGAGTTAAGCAATACATACATAGCTGAACTAAAAGGAAAGACAAAAGTTTTAAGTGGTCCGGAGCTCATTGACCTCTCGGTAAATATTGACGACGCCCAAATTTTTATTGATTTTATTGACAAAGTTTAAGTGGTCATCCTTGATCTCAATCATCCGGAAGCCCAAACGATGTGCTTCAGTGACTTCATTGCTAGGCGCGCTTCAAGAACTAGTGACATCAGGAAACCATTCAACAATGGCCGAAAAACATCTTTTTTCAGGGCTGACAATTCAATCTTGTATTCCACTTGTGAATAATCATGAACAACAACAGTAATTGGGTGGTAAATGCAGAATGCAAGGATCAACGGCCTGGAAACACAGAATCACAATTGCTGGCCTAGTGTTCCTCCACTCCTTAACAGCAGCTTGTCAAAAAGAACAACTGCCTTTTCTTTTTCCTATACCCTAATTCTAAACTTTTATGCACACATCAAGAAAACAAAAGATCATAACTTATAGCTTAGCGTAGCATCCAGCACTTTCGATTTTTTCTTGTGCTTTGTTGAGTTAGGACTCACGCCTAGCCATTTCTGGATGAGCTCGAAAACCTTCTTGTCACACAAGAGCTCTCTGTGTCGAGCATTTACTGCTACTCTTTCTATGGCATCTAGCCCATCTGCCATAGCTGATTCAGCTGGCACTGTTTCGTCTCCATCAACACACGAATACTCAGGCTACCAAAAAAAGAAGTTAAATTAGTACTACCTCTATTCTGGAAAAGATTTCATTTTAGCCCCCAGATTTTGTTAAGAAACGTTTGTCATTTTAGTGTTGTAGGTAAAAGTCTATTTTTTTCTTTTTGTGATTTGCACCCATATACTATTTCTTCATAGGCTACAAATCAGGTAGCTTGATCATTGAACTCCTTGATAGTTTTGTCAGAGGCTAAAAAGACAAAGTTATATTAACAGGACAAGCAGAGTTTACTCACCAGTCTATCACAGATTTCAGATGAATCCACAATGGGCGAGTCTTCTGATCCATAACTACACAATACAAATTCAATGATCTTCAAAAAAAAAGAAAAAAATAATTATTGTCTAGTTGAGTAATGGCAATAAGAAGGGTTACTTACCAGACATCAAAAGGGGTGTCATAAGAAGTTCCATAGATGTTATAAAAGCTGAATCCTTTAGGTAGTTGAGCATTGTCAAGAACTCGGAGAGTTTCACTAGCCCATTTATGTATTGCATCGTTGAAAGGAAGAGCTATCGTTTTTCCATCAATGCTCAGCTGCATCATGGTTACAAGAAAAATAAGATATCAGAAAATATGCTGTCTGTCTCTGTATCATATTAGCAAGTTGCAATCTGCCTTGTTACGGTACCTCATTTTGTTTCAATGCTTCTTCAAACAAATTCGAACATTCAATTGGTCCATATGACTCAAGTTCAACCGAACAATCTTTCTCGTCATTAGATTGTGTGCGCCAAACCTGAATCAGAGGTTCCTCTTTCCACTTGAACCCTGGATTTGGCAGCATTTCGTATATGGATGGGCACTCAACAAGCTGCAAACAGAGATTGAAAAAGATATCATACTGTTATACCAATTGATTGATATGAGCACATATGATCTTTAAACATAGAATCTAACAGCAGAGGTGAAGAAGAACTTGCTTTCCTTTACTATTGTTATGGCTACATTGCTAATCTGCTTACCAGTTGATGAATCGTCCACCTTGATACAAAGAAATAGCTCGGAAATCCTTCAACAAACTGCAAGCCTGTTAAGAGAGCATCATTAATGCATCCTGGTGCACCTGTCGAAAATCCACCAATATCAATACCAACATCAGTAGCTAGACAATCATTCTCGCTGTGGAAGACAAATCAATTACCCAATGTAGAGGTAAAATAACAAGCATCAAATCATAGAAGGCACTAATCCATAGAGATTTCATTGATCAACAGTAATTGACAGTTCTTTATTGACTCACAACCTTGAAAAGGGCAACCGAGGCAAATCCACTTACTCACGTACTTTTCGAATATCTGGCAGTGGAAATAACCGAATCATTAAGCAAGTCACGCATAGATCTTATCTTAAGCAAAGTAAATGATCGAGCTAATTCAGAAGAGAATAAATGCACACATCAGGATAAAGTGACAAGAAGCACTTGACAAGTAGTCCCCCCATAGAATGTGAAATCAGATTCACTTTCCTTCCACCAGAAGCTTTGTGTGCAGTCTCCAACTTCACCTTTAGAGCTTCCATTGATTTACCAATCCTGCCAACCCCAGATTACAGTCCTCATAAAATCAGTGTACCAGCACAAACCAAGAGGACTCTAAGATTAAGGGATTTTATCTACCTATTGCTTTGTCGAAAATCGTATCCGAACCCAAACAACGTGGTTCCCTTCTTGTATCCACATCCAACCAGCATATCGATCAAATCGTGGAAATAATACACATCGCTAAAATGCATTAACTTTACAAGCTGGACAAAATTTCAAGGAAAATTAGATGATAATCAAATCAAGGAATCCACCAACAATTTCGATGGAAAACCTCACCAATGAAGGATCCATAATATCAATGGCGTATAGACCAAAATCATCATCTGGTATCACAATCTCCGAGTCCTCATCCAGCTCTTCCGTGTAACCTAACTTGCTCAAAACCACAAACACTTGATAAGCAAAATCACAAAAACCTCAAAAATCAGAAAGCAGAAACTTCTCCAATTCTCCAATTCTCCAATTCCTTCGTTTCGCTTCCAGAAGAGAAATTGAGAACAGAAAACACAAATTTCCAAGTAATCAATCGAGTGCGAGGCGAATCCAAGTCAATCAGATTGAATTTGAGAGGAAGAGAGAGAGAGACCGGTTTGAGGATTGTAGAGAGACCAGAGCTTCTTCTTGAACTCCAAAGCAGCTAGCCAAATTCGGACCCAAACTCGAGTCTCGGATCCGGACTTCTTCTTCCTGGAGTTGAGCATCGTACCGCCGATGCCTGGGACCAGGAGGACGGGATCGCGATCGTCGGTAGGAGGATCGTCGTCGGCGGCGGAGGAGCTCCGGCGGGCAGGAAACGGGCAGCACGGGCAGGTTTCCAGCATTTTGTGAGTTGAAAAAAGAAGCTGTTGAGTTTGCCCGTAGAGGAATAAGAGAAACTTGGAAGTTGGAAATTTGGAATGGCGGACAGAAAGCTGCCCGAACTGGTTGAATTTTGCATTCAACTCTTCCGTTTTTCCTATAACCGACTTTTTTTTACTGGTTTTTGAGTATAAATAATTATTTTACAATGACAATTTCACGATTATTTTAATCATAACTTTTAGATAGTTTCACTGATTTAATAGGATAAATTCAATAATGAGAGGATAAATCCTATACTGAGAGATTTTAAAATACCTTATGTAGGAGATCCAATTCTTCAAGAATAATTGATAAATTTAGTTACTCGATACTCTTAAATAGTAAAAAAAAAAGTACTTATTTCCCCCCAAAAAATATAGTATGTATAAAATCTAATTTATGCAATAAATAGTTACTTTGTAAACAAAAATTGGAGATGAATGCATTAAATTTGAATAAAAAAGCAAAATGGTGCTACGGGGAATTGAACCTTGGTGGAATTAAAACAAAATTAAGCATCAAACCATCTAGACTAGTTGATTTTCATGTCATATTAGTACAAATTTAATTTAAATATACTTATATTTAATCGAAAATTACATATATATACCGCTAATTAACCCGACGGGAGGGGGCACGGGCCCACTCATGCCCCCCTGGGTTCGTCTATGGGTTGACTGGCTGGTAGATGCCAAATTTAATAATTGATGTTATCCAACTATACACAATTAAAAAATATAAATATAAATAGAACCACCTAAAAGGATCAAAAGCTTACCTAAGCGTTACATTTTTTAACACAGGACCACAGGTCCTATATCTTAACGCGTGAGTTACGCTCCTCCTAAATACGGTAATTTGCAGCCTTTGAGAAGCAGAATTGCGTGTGGAAAATGTGGACGAAGTTTCCATCACATTTTACTGTTGGCGTAACGTGGCAAATGTACACAAGTTAGAACAGAATCTAGAGCATTTCAACACAAATTGGCAAAATCTTGCAACATGAAAACATGCCACAGCAAGACATTAAGCCAGCAACATCAGGATATGACTGTAACAAGGCTATTACCAGAAGATAGCAGACAACATTTTGGTGTCATATCAGATTTCCAACCAGATGATGATAGATGAAATTAAGGTGCAGTGAATGAACAATTGCATGATGTAACAGAAAACCATCATTTCGAATAAAAACCAAAAATGAGAAATATATAATTCCCTCATGAGAGCTACTACAGAAAACGGCAACAAGAAGTACAATCTCCCTGTCAGCTAATGCAAGATCAAAAATGAAAGACAAACAGAACTGTTTAAATTGCTGGCAATCAAACTCTTCTACATTCAAGACCTCTTCAAAGATCTTGCGCATTCAAACCTGCAATTGGCAATTAATCAAGAATCAGAACAAACAATTATACCATTGACAGAGCACATTTAACATTCAGTTCACAGAGGATCACCTGGAGGAAGAGATTGCTTCAACTTGTCAGCTTTCTCACTTCTACATTCAAGGCCGCTGTCGCCACCGCCGCCGTCGGGAAGCGCGTTCTCGTCACCTTCGGGAGGCGCCATTTCTTCGACGACGTCGCCGGCGGCGGGAACGGCTGCGTGCTCGATGTCGCCTCCGTTGGAAGGGCGTACCCATTTTTTGAATTTTGCCCACAGCTTCTTGAGGAAGGGAGTGGCAATGATCCCTAATATTGTGGCGAAGATCACTGGACCCAAGTAGGCGGCTATGTGCCGGAAAATCTCCGGCAAGTCCCTCTTCCAGTGACTCCACGCCGAAGGAGTCGGTGGGTGGCGATGGATGGGCATTGTAAGGCTGAGGAGGAGGAAGAGCTGAGAAGAAGAATGTCGTCGGGGGAGTTGAGGAGGAGGAGGAGGAGTTGAATTCGGGGGAGTTGAGTTCGGAGGAGGAGGAGTTATGTTAAAACTTGTAGTTGAATGGCCTTCGGTCTTTCACTACCATCAAGTACACAAAATGCACATTTCTCTTGACGGAATTTGTTTCAAACAATTTATAATTGAGTGGGCCAAGAAGATGTTTTTGGTTTGGTTACATTTGTGTTACACATAAAATTAGCTTGGGATGAAATCAAATCCTGACAACTCATTTAAAGAAGGGGGTTCACAATTGCAATCAGCAGCCTCTTTCACACGATCTACAAAAGTAGAACTTTAGATCCAAGCCTCTTCATAATGTCTTCCACTACACTTACAACTTACTACTATCTACACACTCCTTAGCTACAGCACAAAACACCAAACAGAAAATGCAGAGGCAAGCATATATATACATATATTTTGCTCTACCTTTATCTTAACGGGAAATTTCAATTGAATGTTGAAATCGAATATAAGCTACTATAACACGTTACCGGTCTTTTGAATTTTCTTATATAACACGTCTCTACTTCCAATCACGTGTATAAAGACTCACTCCCTTGAGGCTTTCGGGGAAGGGGAAGGCGGCGTATGAGGTTTTCGGCAAGTTTGAGGGTTTTGGGTGTGTTCCCAATTCGGATACGTACTACTACACCATTGAGGCTCTCTGTAGAAGATCGAAATACAACTGGGCTTCGTTGGTTGCCAGCAAGATGCTTGATGCTGGCATTCTTCCGGAGAGCGAGAGGATTGGTCAGATTATGTTTTTCTTCTGCAAGGGGAAGAAACCGAAGGAAGCGCATTTGGTGTATCTGTATGCGAAGGAGCATGGTAAGCTCCCTCCTCAGAATGCAACTAAGTTCTTGATCAGTGCACTGTCGCGCGTGGATGATACGGTGAACCTAGCGCTTGAAATGTTGGATGACTTGTCCCCGGAGTCCGGAGACACGCAGGCGTTCGATTACTCAGTACACCCACGTGATTCAGAGCTTGTGCAGGATGAAGAGTGTTGCTAAGGCGAAAGAGCTGTTGCATAAAATGGTTGAGTATGGCCCTCCTCCTGGAAATACAGTGTTCAATTCTGTGATCAACAGCCTTTCACAAGCCGGGGATGTTGAGGATGCAGTAGCCACATTGAGGGTTCTGCAGGGAAGAGGGCTGAAGCCTGATGTTTATACCTACCGTGTTATCATAAGTGGGTACGCCAAGAACGGGTTGATGGATGAAGCTTGTAAGCTATTGAAAGAAGGCCAAAAAGGCGCACACGAAGCTTTGCCCGGCTACTTTTCATTCGCTTATCCGTGGATATTGCAAGCTTAAGAATCATGACAAGGCATTGGAGCTGTTGAGTGAAATGAAGGATTATGGAGTTGAGCCTAATGTCGACGAGTACAATAAGCTGATCCAATATACGTGCTTGGAAGCTTTTGATTGGAAAAGAGCTGAGAAGCTGCTGATCAAATGAAAGAGCAGGGCTTATTCCTTCCTGGTATCACAAGGGGTCTTATAAATGCGGTTAAGGAGCTAGAACAAGAGGCCGTAGAGGTAGACGCTGTTGCTGTGGCTTAGGATTTTGGTTTACTGCAAGTTGTGATGTAACAACATGAGGATAAGTGTAGGTCATCATCCTCTCCTTTTTTGTGGTTTCATGCCTTATTTGTTTGATTTTTGGCATATTTAAATCTGAATTTCCTGTTAGCCCTTTTCCCCTTTAGCTGTTATATGATAAAGGTCCCAAACATGGCTGAGAAAAGAGGGATGATTGTTCTCACTTATCACTGCTTTTGCTTTAGTAGCTAAAATATGTTGAATCTTGCCATCTTTATAGTGTTTCTGTAGCTGCAAATTCATATGAGGTTATTCAAGTAGCCAGGTTTATTTGGTTGCACTGAGGTTTATGCTGATTTCTCTAAAGAAAATTGTAGCATGTTCAGCAAGCTTTGTCGACAAAAAAAAAAAAAAAGGTTCAGCAGGCTTTTGTGTTTTGGGCCATTGGGCCAGCCTTTTTTAAAAGCCAGCTTTCAGTATTGGTTCTGCCCATGTACAAATTTTTGGTTGTTAAGGGATTGGTTGGTTATTTCTAATGATGTAACTAGTGGTTACTTCTCTACTTGTTTCCATATGTTAGTGAAATTTACACAAGCACTGAAATTTAAATGAAAGTACGATCTTAACCGTTACCTAAATACCCTGAAAAGATTAGGGTTCACATGAAGTCTCACAACAATTTTAGTGTTGAGAACCCAAAATGGGTTCTAGAATGTAAGCTTAAAAATAATGGGATTTTCAGATTACACAACTACATTTTTCTCTCCCTTAACAAAAATAAAAAGAAGAAGCTGTTGAGTTTGCTCGTAGAGGAATAAGATAAACTTGGAATGGCGGACAGAAAGCCGCCTGAACTTGGAATGGGCGAATCTTCTGATCCATAACTACACAATACAAATTCAATGATAGTTGATTGGTGGAATAAAGAAGGGCTTACTTACCAGACATCAAAAGGGGTGTCATAAGAAGTTCCATAGATGTTATAGAAGCTGAATCCCTTAGGTAGTTGAGCATTGTCAAGAACTCGGCGAGTTTCACTAGCCCATTTATGTATTGCATCGTTGAAAGGAAGAGCTATCGTTTTTCCATCAATGCTCAGCTGCATCATGGTTACAAGAAAAAAAAGATATCAGAAAACATGCTGTCTGTATCATATTAGCAAGTTGCAATCTGGCTTGTTTCTGTACCTCATTCTGTTTCAACGCTTCTTCAAACAAATTGGTACATTCAATTGGCCCATATGACTCAAGTTCAACAGAAGAACCTTTCTCGTCATTAGGTTGTGTGCGCCAAACCTGAATCAGAGGTTCCTCTTTCCACTTGAACCCTGGATTTGGCAGCATTTCGTATATGGATGGGCACTCAACAAGCTGCAAACAGGGAATGAAAAAGAAATCATACTGTTATACCAATTGATTGATATGAGCACATATGATCTTTAATCATGGATTGTAACAGAAAACGTGAAGAAGAACTTGCTTTCCTTCACTATTGTTATGGCTACATTGCTAATCTGCCTACCAGTTGATGAATCGTCCACCTTGATACAAAGAAATAGGTCGGAAATCCTTCAACAAATTGCAAGCCTGTTAAGAGAGCATCATTAATGCATCCTGGTGCACCTGTCCAAAATCCATCCATACCGATACCAACATCAGTAGCTAGACAATCATTCTGATAGAATTAAACAGTCCCAGATTCAATCATTAACTCTGTTCTGGTTAAAACAAGAGAAAAACTGCCCAAACACACATAATTTTCCCTTTATATGTGTGATCGGTGGAGTACATATACAACTTTCTTGCATATATATACTAAACACAATAACTGCTCCTAAATGACAGTTTTATAACTACTTCCTGATGTTAGTGAAGAAATTACATAACTTAATAACTTACTAACAAACTATCTTAGTTATAAACCAAGATTAATACTCAACACATTCTACATAAGCAAGACAAATCAATTACCCAATGTAGAAGGAAGATAACAAGCACCAGATCATAGAAGGCACTAATCCATATAGAGATTTCATTGATCAACAGTAATTGACAGTTCTTTGTTGAGTCATAACCTTGAAAAGGGCAACCGAGGCAAATCCACTTACTCACGTACTTTTTCGAATATTTAGCAATGGAAATAACCGAATCATTAAGCTAAATACCGATCCACTTATTACAGCTGCCTAACCGAATCCACTTACACACTCTACTCTATTTATACTAAGCTAACTACCGATCCACTTATTACAGCCTCTATTTTGGTGTCGCCGGGAGCATCTTGCCACTGCCGCTGGCTCTGTCGCCGCCGTTGGGAAGCGCCATTTCGATTTTGCCGCCGCCGCCCCCGGGGAGCACCATTTCTTCGACGGCGTTGCCGCCGCTGCTGCCCGGAAGCGTGATCTCGTCGCCCTCAGGAGGCGCCGTTTCTTCGACGACTTCGCCGGCGGGAACTGTTGCTTGCTCGATGTCGCCTCCATTGGAAGGGCGTACCCATTTTTTGAATTTTGCCCACAACTTCTTGAGAAAATGAGCAGCAATGAGCCCCAGTATTGTGGCGAAGACCACCGCACCCACGTACTCAGAGATGCTCCTCAAACGGTCCGGCAAAAGCTTGATCTGCTGGACCCAAACTGAAGTAGTCGGTGGGTGGCGATGGATGCCCATTGGAGCTGAAAAGGAGAAGAATGTTGTCGGGGGAGGAGGAGGAGGAGTTGAGTTTGGGGGAGTTGGTGCAGACTTAAGAGAAACCGAAATTTTATGTGCCGAGTGCTTCAGGTTATGAATGGAGTTTTAAGTGTACATGACATTCTGATCAAAAAAGTGTACATGACATGATTTGGGTAGAAAAGGAAATTGTCATGATACATAGAAATAGGGGTATCCTTGTAATAAATAGTGAATTGTGGGAATGTGAGATAATTAGTGGGAAAGTATGGGCTGATAATGTAAAATAGATTAAAGCCTCTTCTATAAGTGGCATAGGATAGCATGTGTTTTAATGTATATTTATTTAAAGGATCTTAGGGTATAAGTTAGAAATTTTGTATTATGACAGTCATCTCGGGTTTGATTTTGATGTAATTGTGAGGATGAGATATATTTATTTAAATTAACGAGCAAAACATAATTTCTTACAAAAAACAGTGTATAAAAGTTAAAATAATGAATTTTATGTTAAAACTTGTAATTGAATGATGAGAATCGTATTGAACCTTTTGCGGGTAAGCAATCTATGCGTACTTTAGGCAAACAAAAATAAAGTTAGCAAAAAAAGGTTAATTATTATTTGAGCAAAAAAAAAACACTCTTAGAAGGAAGTAAACCTAAATTTAGCGCTATAAATTGGAAGTGAGTTAAAACGTCACCAGCCCATCACTAAAAAAGCTCTGGCCCACATTTTTTGGTAATTATAAAGAAAGGCCCATTTTTGGTATTCATTTCAATTTTTGGTAAAGAAAGGCCCATGTTCCATCGCCTTCAGTCCTTCGTACACAAAATGCACATTTCTCTCGAAGGAATTTGTTTCAAACACTTTATAATTGAGTGGGCCAAGAAGATGTTTTTGGTTTGGTTACATTTGTGTTACACATAAAATTACCTTGGGATGAAACCAAATCCTGACAACTCATTTAAAGAAGGGGGTTCACAATTGTAATCAGCAGCCTCTTTCACAGGATCTACAAAAGTACATTAAGCACAAGACTTTAGATCCAAGCCTCTTCATAATGTCTTCCACTACACTTACAACTTACTACTATCTACACACTCTTTAGCTACAACACAAAACACCAAACAGAAAATGCAGAGACAAGCATATGTGTGTGTATGTGTGCGCGCGCGTGTGTGTGTAGATCCTTAGTACAGAAACTGCTAAAGTTAGAGGTTTGTGGCAAGAGGATTGTCTTTGTTACTTGAGTTATCAGTCAGCATAATCATCAGCAAAGTTAAGCAAATCCATGGATCCATCTCTGGAAGTTCTTTTTATCCGCGGACGGTTTTCAGCCTCTTTGCAGCTTGCACAAACCCAGCAATCACTTCCATCTCATCCATTTGCTTCAACCAACAAACACACACACACACATTAGAAAGACCTAGCATTTATTCCCTTATTTTCTTTGAAGGAACAGCCTTTACAATTCGTAGTACATGGACACTTCTTCAACTACATTCATGTAGAATTAGGTAAGAAGTTCAAATTGGAACCAAAAGAAATAAAAAAATAAATGTTTATACCTGTGACAAAAATATGTCTCTGTACACCGTCAATTAGTTGCTCTCTGGACGGATTAGGAATATCGTCAATTCAACCTAATGCACATGGAAAAGAAAAAAACAGACAAATGAAAAACAGCCTGTAAGCTTACATTAGCACAAAGATAGAAGTAGGGAAACTGAGCAGCTTAAAATGGCGCCAATATTTCCACAATGTGGCCATTTCCAGCTTGCTAAGATCAACCTTCTATAACAAAAAAAAAAAAAACACATAAATAGCAATGTCACCATGTGCAGAAGTTAATAGCCTTTCATTTTTGCCATTTGCTTTTACTATGACTCATCACAACTTCTGTTATCGTTACTTTCTAAAAAAGAAAGAAATGATTGATGTACCATTGATCCATGAGCTCACTAATTAATTAGTGATCAAATATGCTTTCATCAAGCCACTTGCTTATATAACTAATTAGTGGATTTATTAGCAAGATGACCAATTAAGTCCGGGGGTTTAGTATTGATTGAGCGTTGATGATGTGCTAACTCGGCTTGTTCCAACGATCGTTTGACCGAAGATCTATGATCATCGTCAGACCCGATCGATCAAATCGGGTTCGTTGGAATATCATTCTAGCCGGAATTTCCATGGCTTGTTTCCTTTGAATGTTGATCACCTTAATGTAAATATTCGATTTTAATTAGAACATATTCTTCAAATTGGTTATCCCTCTATAAATCAATGAAAATTAATCTTTTCGGCCTATGTATATAAGATAGATAAGATAGATAGCCCATCTATGTCAGCCCGGGGAACGACCTTCTATCTATGTCCAAACCCGACCCGAATTTGCCAAGACTCTAACCCATACTTGATTTGTTGGCAGTGTTCGGACTAATAAATATCTACACCTACTCATGTTAGAAAAAGGTGAGGCAACCCAATCGGAAGTACACCCCATCCGAATGAATCTTCTATATATATATATAACTTAGGTGGTGTCCCCATTAAATGCTTCATTAAGTCTTCTTTGCAATCTTTCCTATATAATAAACACTATGCAATTATAATCAAACAAACCACAATAGCATAGTGGTAAACTCTTCCTCTAATTACCCAAAGGTTTGGGGTTCAAAACTCTCTAGCAACATTTTTGTGTTGTTTGCATATTTTCTTAATGTGTATTTTTTAAACTTAAATCACAAAATATATTTATACCCTAAATAATAAAATATGTGTATTTTTTATACGTGCTTTGTGTGTATTTGTTGTATTATTTGTATCTATAATTCAAGTATATAAATAAATCAATAATTCATTTTATTTAACGTAAATCACAAAATATGTATATACCTTAAATCATAAAATATTTGTGTTTTTTTTAAACGTGTTCTGTGAGTATTTGTTGTATTATGTGTATATATGAATATTTTCTTAACGTGTAATTTTTTAACGTAAATCACAAAATATGTGAATATCATAAATCATAAAATACGTGTATTTTTTAAAAGAAAATAAAAAAATGTATTTATACCCTAAATCATAAAATATGAGTATTTTTTTTCTTTAAACTTCTATAGTTTTCATGTATATAAAAATATTTTGAATAGCCAACAATATTATTTTAATCTTTCATATGCTTTCTATAGTTTTCTATATCTTTCATATTTACATAATTTCATTTAGATGCAAATTAATAATGAGTGTTTCTCTCGCAGGTGAACTATATTTTCAATTGATTTATTTCTTGTGGAATGTTTATTTATTTTTATACATATAATTTATTATATTTTACATTATCAAACCTTGGTTTATTTTTCACATTCATACAATTTTATGCAATTTTTCAATTAAAGTTGATTAATAAAGTTCAAAATAATTTTTAGACTCGTGCGTAGCACGGGTCATGAATTCTAGTATAACATGAAAAATGGTACGGAAAATTGAATGTTGAAATTTCAATTTCAATTGAATGTTGAAATCGAATATAAGCAATTTCCCAGCAAATTCTTGGTTTTTTCTCTCTTACTCCATTCATTCATTTCTCTCAATCTCCAAGAAAACCCAAAAAAAAAAAAGTTACCATAGCTAAAAGAGGGAAGCGTCAGTAGCATGCGAGTAGCATATAACCTTTCCTGTATTTTGCATTTCCTCATTCCATGACATGGTTTATTATGATGAGGTACGGAGTAATTAATTTGGAAGTTATTGGCAAAATTATCTTAGGCAGTTTGATGCTTAAATTTAAAAGTTATTACTTCCTTGAATTTGTTGATGAGTTTTGCATACGATTCGTTTTATGTGGATGGTGATCTGTTGCAGATATTCTCATTATTTGGTTGTTATTCCACCAGATTTCGGAGGACTAGGATATTCAACTAAGGATGTTGGCGAAATTCTCTCCTTCACATGTATGATTTTAGTACTCAGCTCTTAGGGCTAGAAGATGGTCAGATGAGTTGGAGAAGAATACAAGTAATTAATGGGCTTTTAAGTGTCAATATGTTTATTGGGTATTTCGGCCGTGTTCATTTCATCTAAATTCGATTGGGCCTAAATAAGATGAATCTCTTATAAAACAATTAGCCTTAAATTCAATTTAGATCAAAACTGAATTGAGAAACAATCGACTACAATTATATCGTCTCTTAAATTTGATTTGAGCTTCAAATTTACATTTTTTTTTATCAAGTTACCGAGTTATAGAATAAGTGTCTTATGACTAATTTGGGTAGGTAGGTTTAGTATCTTATGACTAATTTGGGTAGATAGATATATGAAATTTAATTTGTGAATGGCTCTTGTGATGGTAAATTGTTAATGCATAATGTTTTTTTTGATCCGGTTGTTAATGCATGATGTAACATAGTAGTAATGTTTCAATACTATATTTTGATAAGTTATTTATTAATGAATATGCTTTGAAAACTTATTATTTGTTTGAATTGATAAGATATTGTTAATTGAATTAGAAAGGAGAGGTTCTTTACAAAAAAGACCTAAAAGGTTAATTGATTCGTGTAGTGTTGATCGACCTCCGCAATTCCGTAAAGTTTCAAAGTGAATATTTTATATGCTAGTGTTGAGTCGAAAGTTAACTTGACAAAAGGTTGAGTTTGATGAAGTGGATATTGTTGTTGATCATAGATTACACAACCTATTACAACCCGGTTAGTAAATACTGTTTAATTTCTTATGCCTACAAAATATGGTCTATTTTCCAGAATTACAAACAACTTACTGATAAATCATGACTCATTTGATAATTCAATTAGTACCTATATAACATTGAACTTCCAGTTACACTGAGCAGTGGCACCCATAGTTCCAACAGCATTTCTATGATAAGAGTTCCTCAAAGATATTCCACCTTGGCAGCCACTCCATCCTGCCACAACGTAGCACCAAAGTAGATCTAAAACCCATCTTTCTGACAGTGCCAGCCCTGCCAATCTGGAGCTAAAAAACAAAATGGAATTTACATTCACATATGATTGGACGGCTAGTGTTAAACTTTTCTCAAAGTACTCCTATGACAATTTCGAGCTCCAATGCCAACGATCTGAATTTGAAACTATATAAACATGGTGGAACAGAAAAAGAATCAAAACCTATTATATCCTTTCCAGGCATTTGGGTATCGTAAATCTACAAACTTAACCATGTATAAGACGTACAAAGTGACAACATTCAGCATTCTTTTACTGGGTCATCCTCTTCCCATCTTACCATTCCGTTGGTTTTTAAAGCATTTAAGAAGAGCCTGAGCCTGCAAATATCAAGAAAGTGAATATATTGTATCAATTTTCCATTCTTACTTGGTTCTTAAGTTTTAGTCGAATAAAATTTACCTTCTCTTTGCCTCTAGCAGTGCCCGTTTGTGACAAACCCACAAGTGGTGGTACAAACTCCTCCTTGGAAAGTCATGGCACAAAATTTTTGATTCGCTGTGCACAGCTGTAAGAGCATCATTCCACTTTGGTAACTTGAGAAGCTGTTCCAGATTTTTCTCAATATTTTTTCTATTAGTGGTGATGTGCTCCATAATTCTATAGAGATGGAAAAAAAAAAGGTAAGAGAAACCAGAGAGACATAATTTTTTTGAGATCATTGAAAAAATATAAGAAAAAATACTTACTGGAAGGAACTGTAGCATCCAAAGAGATTGAGCAGAATCTTCAGATTCTCCAGCTGGAAAGAACTGAATACAACACATCAAAAACTTAGAAAGACATGCAAGATACTTCTCAAGCCAACATAAAAAACACAAAAAGCAACAAGAAGCAACGGGGATGCCCACAAGAAAACATAGACAACAGGAATTGATGGCGCTAAATCCTGGACCATATTGAGATTATAATGAGCTGTAGCAGCTGAATATAAATCAAACAATGATATCTAGCAGACAGAGAGGTCTCCCAGACATCAACAGACAGATAAGCAACATTGATTCAATTAAGTATTGGATTCATTGACTTGTACCTTGTGTGCGATTTCAGGCTTACACCAGTAGTAACATGACCATAGAATGCAAGAGTTGAAGACGTCTTCTAAATTAACCAACATAAGAAGTTTCAATGAATTCCATTAAGCTGCAGTAGAAAAGTATACAACATCAATGGCACTGTAAATTATTATAAAGGTGCAGGGTATTTCAAGCTAGAATCGACTTGCCTCTTCACATGGTCATCTTCAGATATCTTTGTGGAACTTATAGGATGTAAAATAGAGTACAGAGGAAACCACAACTGCACACAGAAATAATATATACTTCAGCACATAAAGCAAAAAACTATTGAATGCGAACAGTTGGTTACCCCTGAAGAAAGACTTCTTTGGTATAGAAAATCATTTGAATGACCATCAATGAAAGACACCGGCTAAATTTCCACTAAAAGGGGTAGAATAAAACCTTGCTCGAATGTACACGTTCATGAGATTCATCAAAAATGATGTTTGTAGCCTGATCAAACTCTTTCAGCACACCCTGCATACAAAACCAACCAAAGCAAGTACAATCAGCACTAATCTGATTAAAAGGTTAGTCAAGCTACAAATTGTTCATGTACAAAACTCACCACTATGTTTCACCCATCATTTGTAATGACAGAAATCTGTTCTGCATAAACAAGTAAATGCAGCTGGGTATTAAGTACAATGTAGCAAGAAGAACAATTTCATATATATACCTTCTAAGTGTTGGAAGATCAAAATCAGATCCCCAAATACAAAACAAGAATATAAGACACATTAAGAATATAAGACATCATTGTCTTTATTTTCATGATGCAAGTCATAACTTGGCTACTGATCTCTTTGCCACTTTACATCACAGGGACTCCGTACGTCGGAAGAAAAGAAATATTCATGATCCAAGGGCAATGAAGCAATACATACTCGTGGTATACTTAAAGTTGTGTTGTGGACTGGTGACCCATTGTAGCCAAAGATTCTCTGATCTGGTTAACCTGTTGCATGAATATATCAATGAAATTTAGATTCCAGGTAAGCAGAACAAATATGCATTGCAACCAAAACAATACCTGGTCAATGCCTTTGTTCCCTGCAAAAATTATTAAGAAACCAAAATGTTACTGCCATATATATGCTCGCCCATAAAGTACCTGACATGCATAAATTAAGGAGTACAAACCGTTTTCATTTGGAACCAGCTTGAGAGCCTCTGTTACCATTACTTGAACAGATTTACCTTCTGTAAAATCATAGTAACTTAGTCACACTTACTGCTCTTTCAATAGCCTATGACTTAGATGCAAAGAGAACCACCCCACAAATTCATATCCTGCATATAATTCAAAAGGAATTTACCTAGAAAATCTCGTTGTATTAGACATAAAAGCTTGGCAGGCTCAAAAGCAACATCTTGTCCCTGCAAAGAAAAACATGATAAATATCAGCCATGAGGATGAAAAAGAGTGAGTAAGCCAATTGGAAAGCTTTAGACATACACAAAAAAAGGGGCATAAACAAATATTGCTAAGTCACATGCAATCATGGATTCTTTGCTAGAAAGTAGTTTTAGGGTGACATTTTTAGCATTTTGATCCAAAACCCAATTCATCCCTAAAAGGGAGACCACAGTTAAGTCTTAAAAAATTGCATCTCTTGAAAGAAAAAAAAGGATCGATCTCTAGTTATTTCATTTATATTAAAATAGCAAGTAGCATTTTTGGAGACTTGCAAGAAGAAATAAGAGTGAATGACCAAAGGTGAAAAAGCAAATAAAATTAACAAACGTTGGAGAATGAATAATGATCATAAATTTAATAAACTATAAGACTAATGGCCAAAGAGCAGAATTCAGCAAGATATTCAACAAAAACTAATGAACAGCAAGTGAACCCTGGGAGATTGCATTCATAGCAGAACATTTAGGTAGGTAATAGAGAAGCACTACTCCATGAAAAAGAGGATCAAAAAGTTACCATTTTGTAATGCAGTCACACCAAGGTAGTGATGTAGTGTCGAAATATCAGAGCAACATAGGAAAACTTCCTTGCTATGTGATCATATCTCACACCAGAGTTGGCTGAATGTTTTTTTTTTTTTTTTTGAGAATGTTAGATAACATATATCCAGAGTCATCTGCTTCTACCTGTGAACCATACATAAGAACTGAAAGGACTTGTAGAGATACATTCACCAAATAAAACAAAACAAAGTGAAGTTCACAAGAAGTTTCTCTTTTTCTGTAAGCTACAATAGTTTACCTTAATTTTCCACATTACTAAAGGTTAGTTGACCTCTGTCTTATGATGACATAAAATATGGCTCCATGCCTAGGAACAGAAAGAGTAATAATACCATTTTTTTACAACTTTACAGGCCAGAGAAGATAAATTTAACAGGTTCATACCTGCATTGCCATTTGAGAAATCTTCATTCAAGGATAATCCAGCAACATCTATATGTCATGGTTCATCAACTTCCTAGCATTAGAGAAAACAACTAAGCATCAGAAAAATTATATCTGAAATGATAGGGGAAAAGATAGATATCTTAAGCTTATGGGGAAGTGAGAAGAAGACCTTGAATACAGCAGCAACACATGGTGCAACAAAGAAGAATGGACATGAACTGCCTTGAGGATGAAGATCCCAATTTTGTGCTGGACACATAACAATAGGTGGCATCTCCGTTTTCGACCATTTCCAACCCGCCCCTGCTCGCTCGCCCTCTCTCGGCAATCTTGGTGGGCATTATGCTCTTCTCTTCACCAAGTTAAATGCGTTAAAAGTGGTCAAATTGACCCATTTCGACCAGTTTGACGGGTCAAACGAACGGTCGGGTCACAGGTCGAACCTTTTGAGATTACGGGTCGGGTCGGGTCTCCTCATTCCCTCTATGCATCTCATGTTTGCCATCCATCTCCACCTCCTGCTCCCTCCTTTGCAAAACTTGTTTCCTCTGTTTGCTAGGAAAGGAGGTTCTGTTTTTGAAGAAGCTGCTCTCGAGTCCCCTATTACCGAGGAATTGGCTGATGTCGAAGACGAAGAGGACTTCGATGATGGTATTCATGTTCTATTCTTCAATTATCCCTTGCGTCTTTTTCGGGATTGGGCCGTTCGATGCTTGTGGTTTGGATTAGGGGTTGCCGATTGATTTAGGCTACGTTTGGTTAGGTGGAATTGGGGGGATTTTAAAGGAAGGGAGGGGAGGGAATGGACATTCCTCCGTTTGCTGTTGTTGATGTGCAGAGGAAGGGTTGAACGATGATTTCGACGGCGAGTATTTGGACGATGAAGAAGCCGAGACTCGTGTAACTTGCCACTGGTTCTTTATTATCTCTGTAATTTGCCATTGTTGTTTGTGAGATGTCATAATCTCTGCTTATGGTGAAACAGGCTGGGGATGGAGCCGGAGGAGGTGGGATTGCATTCGTAGGGACATGGTGGGATAAGGAAGCCTTGCCTTCTGGTTTCTTCTGTGCAGGACAAAGTAAGGTTTGTACTCTCTTTTCATGAGCTCTGTAATTGGGGCTTACGGTTTCACCTAGGTCGGATTCATTTGGGAGTGCGCTTTTGATTTAGGTTTCGATCTTTCAATACGGGACTGATTTTTTTTTGTTTTGTTGATTATTGAAGACATATCTGGGTTTGTCCGTTTCAGAGGCATGAAGATATAGTTGTGCTAATCTGGTTTAATTATTGGTTTTATTTGGTTCTGACTCCGAATTTTTGTGATGAAGTTCTCTTTATTTGGGTCGCTGTGTAACGTTGGTGCTATGCTTGGAGCAATTTTCAGTGGTCATTGCTGATTATATTGGGAGTAAAGGAATATGATTTCCATACCCTAGCTCTATATGTAAGTACTGATCCTGATTTATGTATAATCATGTCAGTTTAATGCTTTGCTATGATGAGTGGCTTGCTATCTCATTTCCCAAAGTGAGTGATGAGAGCTGGCACTGTTTGATTCATGTATAACACCTTTAGAGTCAATTGAAATAGTTTTTCATGTTCATTGCTTAGGATTCTTCCCTTCTGTATATGGGAAGACTTTTTCAAGGATTTGGTGTGGGAATAATATCTTCCACGCTAACTCTACTGATGTAAAATTGCTATCATATATTTGGGTACCCTGTAATCTCAAGTTTTGATGTAAAACTGTGTGGGTACTTGTAGATGCCTGTGTATATTGCTGAAGTAGCACCTCAGAACGTGAAGCAGAGAGTCGCTGGTACCCTACAAATCTCCCTCTTTCATCTTTTAATTTCGACTTGAATTCCCTGATTTCGTATGATTGCCCGTTCTGAGAATCTTCTACTTCGTTCTGTTATACATTGTGATTTGCAGTCCGTTCAATTCGAGTCACACCATAGTCCAGATCCAGTACTCCGATAAGTACTCCATTGTGGAATTCAATTTAGATTTTTTTCAATTTCAGTCATGTTGTTCTTCTTCCAGAGGTCGCAAAGCTTCTCCCCAAGAATCACCTTCTCCCTGAGGTAACCCTAATTTCTGTAACATTCATGGTAATTGGATGCATATCTAATTTCTTCAATTAGAAGATCAGGAAAGAGAACATGGGTTGATCCATTGATTGCTATAATGTAATTTCATGCTGTTTGATGTTTGTATGTAAGATGTTGTTATGAACCATGTAAGTGAAGCTGCAGAGATAAAAAATTGGCATCTGTCAAATAGGTCCTAGGTCCTATTATCTGAATAATTTGCTGTTTGATGTTTGTATGTAAGATGTTGTTATGAACCATGTAAGTGAAGCTGCAGAGATAAAAAATTGGCATCTGTCAAATAGGTCCTAGGTCCTATTATCTGAATAATTTGATTGTTATGCAGATTGAGTAATTGTTTAAATTTGTGCTAAGATCCTTGAATGGCTGAGAAATTGTAGCACTTTTGTTGGATTGTCTGTGTTTTAAACTCTGGCTAATAACTCTCAAATCCTTAAATGGTTTCCTTTAGTGAACTTTAACTTGTAATTTCATACTGAAAAGATGTTTGAATGATTAATCTTATTCTATCACTTGTTATCTGCATTATGTAATCAAATTATTGTTTTATCACCCATATTGATTGGCATTTGCATTGTATAAAAACTAAGTGATTTGTCAATATGTTATTTGGTTTCAGGGCGGTTTTGATTTGATTCGTGGTGGGAGAGACAAGATCGAGACACCAGAACAGGTGCAAAATCCCTCATCACTCGTCTTAATTGTACTCCCTCCGTTTCAAAATACATGACCATTTGGACATTGCACATATATTAAGAAAAAAATGTTATTCCTATATTACCCCTATAGAATGTAGAGTTAATTATTTGTTTTGAGAAATATGAAAAAGTGTAATGATTATGATAAAGTTAATTAGTAGGGGTATAAATGGAAAGAGTAGGGAAAAAGTATGAAATGGTCATGTATTTTGAAACAACCTAAATTGTCTAAAAGGCCATGTTTTTTGAAACGGAGGGAGTATCAATCTGACTTAAATTTGTTTGCCTTATTCAGTCAAATGTGTTCTGATTTCAGTTTAAGCAAGCTCAAGAGACAATGACTAAGCTTGACTTCGATGGTTTGTTGTTATTGGAGGAGATGACTCCAATACCAATGCCTGTCTCCTTCCTGAGAACTTCAGGTATGAGCTACGTAAACGATTCATGATACCACTGATGAAAAACATAGTATTTATTTTTTCTTGGACACTAACAGGTAGGTTTTGTGCCAAATTGTTAGGTTTTAGCATCATTTGGCCTTGTTGGAGTTGTGTAGAGATTTATCAAGTTGTTGTGTAAATTAGGAGCACTAATTTGAAGACACGTGTCATTCGTTGCCCCAAGACCATTGATGGCGATCTGAAATGCAAAGTAGTGCCTGTTTGTCCAAATGATGCTAAAACTATTGTCACTTCTCTTGTGTATGTGATTCTTATTTGTTCTTGCAGACAGCTCATGAATTATTTTATGAGTCATTTCGTGTGCTATCTTGCTTGTATATATATGATGACTTGGTGTGTGTTATTGATTTCTTTTCGCCAGTTTGTTTCTGGATTCACGGGAAGTGCTGGTCAGCTCTCTTATTTGTGGTGATAGGGTAGACTACAATCAATTGATTCTTGTTTTGGTCTTCCACCCTTCTGTGCTGTGTTTTTGATTAATCTGTGCATTGCTCCGATTTGGAAGAGTAACTTGTTGCCTGGATAATGAGATATTATGACTTCCTTAGCTTCAAAAAATTAAGAATTTTCGGCTGTAATTAGGAGCCTCGTGGTTTTGATAGTCTATACCTGTGTGTTTAATCTGTTTTTGAAGTGGATCTTATGCATTGGCTTTGGAATTAGGTTTGGCTCTCATCACCATGAATGAAGCATGACTTTGGACGGATGGGAAGTACTTCTTGCAGGCAGAGAAACAGCAGACTGATGATTGGCAGCTCATGCGCATGGGAGAAGATCCTGCAGTGGGGATGGCAGATGTGAGTTTCTTTTTGTTTTCCATCATTATCTTACTATTTCCTTGGCCCCAGGTTCTGCTTGTCAATTGGAATATTTTCTGACTGAGGATGTACTTCGGATTGTTTCCTACCTATGAATCGGATGCTACTTAAGTCAATGTTAGCCCGAATTAAAGATGGATTTCTATAAAAAGATCGGGTGTGTGCCATTCTGGATCTAATCTCTGATAGTCACCTTAGAGAATGTTCTTGGGAGATGTTGATTAATACAAGATTATAGTGGCTCATGATATATTAATTGTTAGATCTTGCACCCAACTTTTGTTCTGCACTCCAGAATTTACCAGAAGCTGCAGCAGTAGGTGTTGATACATGGTGTGTATCTGTAGACACGGCCGCCTCTACGTATCTACTGTAACGGTAACTTTAATTTATTTTTAATTACTCTATTAATTGCGATTTTTAGTTTAGGTACATGAAAATGAATTTTGTAGTAGCTAATTGGATAATAAAGTTATTATTCAACATTTGTAGAGCATGAAAAGGATTTGTTTTCTTTTTTTTGATCAAAAGGATTTGTTTTCTTTACATCAAGAACATATATCGTTAATGATCATGATTATTATGAATCTATATTGGACTCTTTTATATTTATATAATCATTTTAATTTAGCTAATTGGATATCTCCTTCTTTAGTTCTTTCGGTTAGGTTGATTAAGCTGAATGGAGCTCACAAATTACAAAGCACTACTACTAGTACAATTATGAGTTTTCATTGTACAGCGACACCACCCTACACTTGCCTAACTAAACATGGCCGTGTGACTTCTACTTATGATGGACCTTACCGATTAAACAGAATTTCTATTTTAATTTGAAGGCAATAATAATTAAATTAAATAGGAGTATATGTATCATTCATTCCCTTAGCTCCTTAAATGGTGGAAACTAATTAATTCGCAGGACATCCCCTTAAAATACCCGACGAATGTATATAGAAACTTAGCATCTTCTCTGATTTGATAATAACCAAAAATACATCATTGCTATCTCACCATTATGTAAAGAATCTCAACATATAAGTCAAGATCGAGACTTAACATCCCTATATATATATACAGGCATTTCGTGTACCCTACTTCTCCCATAACACACATTCTCTATTGAATATTGACCTAGCTACTACGTACGTTTTCCTTTTGTTTGAATCAAGTTCATGATGTCACAGCAAAAAGTAATAAAGGGCACTAGTTGCACCGTTTTCATCCTTGTTCTTGTTTTGTTAGTTTCCGGTACGTATTTATCCACCTTTAACTAAGCTCCCTATTTATTATATATAGATTTAGGTTCATATAAGTATATATTATAAATATCTGCTCTTATGGTAATTATATATGTACACATTATCAGGTGGTGAAGCTAGGATTGGAGGTAGTACAGGACGTTGCATCAAGACATTCCCCGATGCTCCTAGATGCAATATTGACGTAGACTGCGACAACTATTGCCAATGCCAGCGCAAAAGTCCCGGCTCAGCTGGAGTTTGCAATGGGGAATGTGAATGTGATTTAATTAATTGTTGAACGCGGCTTATGTAGCCCTTGTACTACGTACGTACGCCAAAAACGTACACAACCATGCATGCATGCATGTAACGTAATGTTGTGTTCGGTGACATCTTAAATAAAAAGAACTTAACTTTAGGTTTTGACCACATGCACTTGGTGTCGTTTCTTTTTTAATAAAAAAAATGGTTACGATAACGTCCGTTTATATTTAATTGATCGATTGACATATTCTTTGTCGCTTAATCTAGTGACTACTGACGCATATATAGTGCTCAACTGCCATACCATGGTACCACAATGTACTCTACCGACAAGACGAGCGTGCCAATAGACCTACAACCGTTTGACCGCTTGGTTCGATCCGATTCAAACAGGCTAGACTCTCCTAATACACATATCTACCTATAAGAAGTACTTGAGTAACGAAAATATATTATTGTTAATTAGGGATTCTAGATCAAAAGTCATGATTTCGTAACTCACGTTTCATCTAGGCTCCGAATTTCTAAAACTATTGTGGTTGATTTTTGCATTCAACATTTCAACTACTTCGTTTTTCCTATAACCGGCCTTTTTTTTACTGATTTTTTAGTACAAATAATCATCGATTTCAGTAAAATATCAATCATTATATATTATAGAGTTCGATCGATCGTTTTCGAACCACCATATAGATTATAACCCCTACGCATATTTGATAAAACAAATTATATTATTTATTATTAATTATTTACGATTCATTTTTTATGTTTTCATACTATCAATTTTTTTTAACGTAATATCGACTTTTTTATATAAAAGATTTGGAGAAAAAAACTAACTCCTCTAAAGTTACAAAATATGAATGTGAATATAAACGTGTTTAAATTCACATCTAACACTTTAATACGATCCATATCTTTTTCGACGTCGTGCATAAATTCAAAGAACATAATAGGTTTTTGAGCTCTCTTGGGCCACGTATAATAATAAGTTCTTACTTATACTGTAGTAATTAAGTGTGCTTAGCTATTATTAAAATATTTTATATCTTTTCAATGATACATAAGCACTCATTTGATTTTTTCACTCCAATAGAAAAACTCTAAGGTACTTATAAACACCCATTTATTTCTTTTCTACCTTTATTATTTCATACCAAAATATAAGTATGTCTTTATATCCTAATTATTTATCTTATACTAATGTAAGAAAATAATTAATTCATTACTTAAAATAAATTATTATGCTCAAACATTCAAACAATACATAGATAAATTATATTATTTATTAAAACATATTTTAGTCTTCTTTAAGAATATATGAGAAGAAAATGTTGTTAACAAAAGAAAATTACACTTGTAGATATTATCCATAAAACATGGATAAAAAGTACAATCGTATTAAACTTAATAATGATTGTAGTACAAAACACTAAAGATTTTACATTACATAAAAAGTACTTGTACTATGTGATATTTGTTATTTCAATGTTGGTTATTTTATGTAATGTTTGAGGTTGAATGCATGTAATGTTGGCTTTTTAATAAATACTAGAAAGTTTGGCCCGTCCGATGGACGGACAAATTGGTTTGTCATTTTTTTAGGATGTTATGGCATATGATTAATAAACACTTTGGTGCATAATTTCATCATTTTATCCTTGTTTGTCCTAGTTTTAGAATGAACTTAAAATTAAATAAGATTCTTATTTTTATTATGAAAATGCTATATTTTATTTGAATATACATTGAGTATATAATATGCATAATCATTTAGGCTATAGTTTATACATAATGTAATGTTTAATAGGGGTTAAAAAGTTAGTATGGATTCGAGTTAACGCTTTTTCATAACTTGATACAACCAGTCGGGGGTGAAAAAGTGAACAACCGTACTCTTATTTTGGCTTACATGAGGAAACATTAAAATTTTTAATTATTTAATTATCTCATTTGTTGATCAATACTCCATATTTCACAAATTAATAGAACAACTTCATTTTACCGAAATATACTTTCTAATTTAAATACCTTTTAGAAACTAATGTGCATGTTCGGAAATAATTAAAATTATAAATTAAAATATGACTAATGTGCAATCACCCTTAAAAGTATAAAACCAAAAAAATATAAAATGATTATTGTTCAATTACCCTTGAAAGTTCAAACACAAAAAAAGAAATTAAAAAAAGGTATTTATTGGACATGAAAGTCAATAATAAGTGTTGTAAAAATAAAAATAGGAGGAAAAAAGTAACAATAAAAGAAATAATAGAAAACAAACATTAATGTGGCAAAGAGAGAGAACTTTAAGTGTTGTAGAGAAAAATAAAAAAGTTACGAAAAAGATAAATAAAAAATAGAGAGCAAACATTAATGTGACAAGAAGGGGAGAATTTTAAGTGTTGTATAGAAGATTGTGTCTTAAATTAAGTATCCTATTATTTATTTGAATAAAATCATACATTTATTACTTAATTAAGTTATACAATAATAACATATAAATTTGTATAATAATATGCAATTAGTCATATGTATATACTATCCAAAATTAAATATTTTAAAAAAATATACAAACGGTCTTATTAGATGGATAATATTATTTCATAAAGTTATTATGTATCATAATATTAAAACTTAGCAAAACTATGATCAAAAGTTTAAAACTTACATACAAATATACAAATAAAATGGATTCATTAAATGACATGTGGCAAAAAAATTATTGGTTGAAAGTTAATAGGGAGAGTTCTTAGTAAATGCTTATACAAGCACAAGTCTATTGGATGCTTAACATTTTCTTTTCTTTTTCTACCAAAAAAAGTACCATCTTAGAACTTGCCATTGTACATGGCCTTAGAGCGCACGATGGTTGACGTCATGCTAGAATGCTTGTCGATTTCCCTTTGGGTGAGACGGAATTTGTGATAGTTAAGGGATTGTATATTTCTTATTACTAATATTCCTCTTTTTCTTAAGGATCATTATGATATCTAACCAATATTCAAGCTCTTTATATTTTAGGTGATTAGGCTATACTTTATAAAAATCCGGTTCGGAAATCCTGGTTGAATAATAGTGGTTGTGAAGTCATGAATATTAATGATCTCATAATACCTAAAAATTCATCACTTTATCATTTATCTTTCCTCCACGTCATCTCATACTCCTCCCATTATATTTTCTTCCACCCTTATTAGGGCATCATATGATGCTGCCGTGAAGAGTGTAGAAGTGTTTGGTACAGTTATGCAAGTATCTTTAGACACGAATGCATTATTTGATGGCGGAACACCTTTAGCCTATGTCTCAAATAAACCTCATCAATGGGTTATATATGCAGTATGTGATTGTTCTTTGAGTCTCCTCGTTAATGTTTTCTAATTGATGACTAACATAACTTTTATTTCAATTTTTCTAGATCTTTTGGATGTTTAGATAACATTTATTCCAATTTTTTTTTAAAGTGACTTAAGGGTATGATTCTCTCAATTTTATTTTTGTGTATGTATGTAGATCTCGTACAACGATCTAGACCTTAGCAGGATAAATCTAAAATCTATGCATGCATTGATATCCCAATTTCGAACAAGTTGGAACACTAATTGCTGCGAACGACAACGATGCGGTGAATTCTTCGTTCAACAATCGGCGGGGAAATCAGTTTTGACAACATAAATTGTTTGATTTTTTCTTAGAATCCAAGACGTGTTTCCCTTTCCCTATGGCTCAATGTCGTGCGTAAATTCAAAGGATATTTTCCACAGCCAGCACATGTATTTTTTATTTGCGCACTCCAATTCAATAAAATCCGCACTACAAGTTATGTGGTTAACATTTTGTAATTCAATAAAATCGATTTTTTTAATCTCTTTTCGTACATGAATTGATCATCTCTTTTCCTCATCACTGTGTTTCAATACATGTAGGCAGAGATCTAGCCAGGTTCATGATATTAGGCTTCTGTATATCCCAGACCGTCCTTGGTTTAGACATGTCGGGCAATTTCCTGTTCAATGTCGTCCATACATTCAAAGGACAGAACATGTCCTTGACCTTCTTCAGAGCACATGATGATCGACGGCATGGTAGCATGCTCATCGATCTCCCTTTGGGTGGGGATGAGATGCTCGATAGTTATGGGTTTGTATCTTTATTCTTCTTAATAGTTATCTCTTTGTTAAAAATAATGACCATCTTTAACCAATATTCAATCTCCTTCTGTTTTGGGTTATTAGGCTATACTTTACAAAAATCCGGGTCGTAAATCCTTCCAAGGACCATTACGTGCAAGTTGACACGGATAGTGACATCATGTGGTTGAATTGCGTTGGCTGTGAGATTTTGTAATTCAGTTTTGAGAACAGAAATTGTTTGATTTTTTCTTAGAATCCAATACGTGTTTCCCTTTCACTATGGTTCAATGTGGTGCATAATTCAAAGGATATTTTTCACAACTATCACATGTATTTTTATTTGCGCACTCCAATTCAATAAAATTCACACTACAAGTTGTGCATTTATCATTTTGTAATTCAATAAAATCCTTTTTTTAATCTCTTTTGCATACATGAATTGATCATCTCTTTTCCCCTTCATTGTGTTTCAATACATGTAGGTAGGGATTTGGCCAGGTTCATGATACTACGCTTTTGTATATGTTAGGTCGTCCTTGGTTCAGACATGTCTGACAATTTCCTGTTCAATGTCGTCCATAAATTCAAAGGATAGAACATGTCCTTGACCTCCCTCAGAGCCCATGATGAGCGACGACATGGTAGCATGTCCGTCGATGTCCCTGTGGGTGGGGATGGGACTCCTGACAGCTATGCGTATGTATTTGTATACTTCTTAATATTCCTCTTTTTTTTTAAATCATGACCATCATTAACAAATATTCAATCTTCTTCTGTTTTGTGTTATTAGGCTATATCACACAAAAATCCGGGTCGGAAATCCTCCCAAGGAATATTATGTGCAAGTTGACACGGGCAGTGACATGACGTGGCTGAATTGCGCTGGCTATGAGATGTGTCCCACTTCAAACAACTTGGGGGTATGATTCTTTCAATTTTATTTTTCATCAATAATTTGAGAGATTGTTGGTTTTTACACATAGTCTTACACTGATTCTTGTTTCTTCATATTTGTTTTACATGTTGCCAATTTCCAAGCCTTTTATAAAGCTGACACTTTATGTTTTGCAGATCAAGCTGATACGTTTTGATCCAAAAAGCTCTAATATTTCAAAATTGGTCCACTGTAAGTCTGACAAGTGTGCAATGATGCCATATGGTACCTCACTTGACTGCAATTCTAGCGCCCTTTGTTATTACTCAGTCAAGTATGGAGATGTCTCAACCTCGGGTTATGTAGTTGAAGATTATTTGTACTATGGTGAAGTATCTGGAAACTTCCAAGTAACATCAAGAAACACCTCTGTGGTATTTGTGTAAATGAAACATGGCTTCATTACGAATAATGATGTTCAAAAGCAAATTATTGAGTATAAGTTGTATAATGACTTCATTACAAATAGTCTGACCTGAATTTCAATATCTTGTATACGTAGTTTTGTGCACTTCTATTTACAAAGATGCTTCTTTACATTAATCTTAATGAATCTATCCATAGGTGTGGGGCTAAACAAAGCGATAAGTTTTTCGAATCTACTGCTGCACTAGATGGAATGATTGGGTTTGGTCAAGCAAATTCATCCATTCTGTCACAAATGTCTGCAACAAAAAAGATAAGGAAATTTTTTTCTCACTGCTTGAGTAGCATCATGGGAGGAGGGATCTTTGCAATTGGAGAACTTGTAGAGCCAAAGCTAAAAACAATCTCATTGGTTCCAAAAAAGTATGTGCTTTATCTTGTTTTTGTATGCATAATCTTCTTATGACTTGTTAAATACTGTCTTAACTTCCATCCTTATTAGGGCATCATATGCTGCTGCCATGAAGAGTGTAGAGGTGGTTGGTGCAGTTATGCATTTATCTTCAGACACGACTGCATTATTTGATACCGGCTCATCTCTTGCCTATGTCCCAGATGTAGTTTATCAATGGCTTACATATGTAGTATGAGATTGTTCTTTGAGTCTCTTCTGTAATGTTTGCTACTTGATGATTACTAACGTAACTAACTTTCCCTTTTTCTTTTGGATGCTTAGATTACTTTTAATCGGTCTAATTTAGAAATGATTCCACCTTCTCAAGGTTAATTACGAATGTTTCCATTACCATGTTGCGTAAGCTTCTGCCTATGTATCTTATTTTTAGTCCAGCAGAACCAAATGAAAGTGCAAGATATGTTGTGCTCTTTTTTTAAGTAAACAAGTTTGATGTTTCATGTATGTACAAGCTTCACTTGATGAAATCTAATATGTTTTGCAATCTATGTATACTGTGATATCCCGATTTGGAACGGGAGGGAACATTGAATGCTGCGAACGGCAACATTCAGTGTTCAGTGCAATCTGTAGCATGCAATCTGTACCGGAACATTCAGTGCAAGGGGGAGAAGTAGAAAGAGAACACGCTAACAGTGATACGAGTGAGAAAGACTGAAAGAAAAAACAACCATTGTAGTCTTACTAGTTTGTAGGCTAGTCTACCAAAGAAAGAAAAATAAGAAATTGGTACTTGATAGAATGATTGGGTTTGGTCAAACAAATCCATCCATTATGTAGCAAATTTCTACAACTAAAAAGATAAAGAACTTTTTCTCACTTCTTGGATAGCATCATGGAAGGAGAGATCTTTGCAATTGGAGAACTTATAGAGCCAAAGCTAAAAACAATCCCATAGGTTCCAAAGAAGTACGTGGTTTATCTATTTTTTATATGCATAATCTTCTTATGATTTGTTAAATATCATTTTAATTGTAGAGTGTTGTTGTAATGAAATTATCTTTTCTTCCACCCTTATTAGGGCATTATATGTTGCTGCCGTGAAGAGTGTAGATCGAGGTGTTTGGTACAGTTATGCAAGTATATATCTTTAGACACGAATGCGTTATTTGATAGTGGAACACCTTTGGCCTATGTCTTAAATAAACTTCACCAATGGGTTATATATGCAGTATGTGATTGTTCTTTGAGTCTCCTCTCTGATGTTTTCTATTTGATGACGAACATAACTTTTGTTCCAATTTGTCTAGATCTTTTGGATGTTTACATAACATTTGTTCTAATGTTTTTCAAAAAGTGACTCAAGGGTATGATTCTTTCAATTTCATTTTTTTTTATGTATGTAGATCTCGTACAACGATCTAGAATTTAGCAGGATGAATCTAAAATCTATGTATGCATTGATATCCCAATTTCGAACAGGTTAGAACACTAATTGCTGCGAACGACAACGATGCGGTGAATTCTTCGTTCAACAATCGGCGGGGAATACAGTTTTTCCAACAAAAATTGTTTGATTTTTTCTTACAATCCAAGACGTGTTTCCCTTTCACTATGGTTCAATGTCATGTGTAATTCAAAGGATATTTTTCACAACCAGTACATGTATTTTTTTATTTGCGCATTCCAATTCAATAAAATTCGCACTACAAGTTATGCAGTTAGCATTTTGTAACTCTAAGACAAGTGGAAATGTGCTAGTAGAGATATGCAGATAGTGGCTAGAGTTGGTTATTTGTATTAGTTAGCTTATAAAAGACGCTAATTGCTTTGAAATGGATTTAAGTATGGATGGACATATGTGTCTTGCACTCTTGACATGTTGTATATACAATGAAAAATTCAATTGTGATGGATTCTAAGAACTCTGTTAACAAGAGTCATTGTGTAGATTAACAAATTTGCATTCGTGGCCCACAGCGAAGGGAAGATGGAAATTATTGTGGGACTTGTAATTAGCCTTTTCTTGTTGAATGATACTTGTCATTAAAACTATACCATTGATTAATTAATTCCTAATGTTTCTTTATGTAATTAAACATCACTAATTAATTTTAAATATATGTTAACTGATTAAATATCAATAATTAATGCTAATACATCACAATAAATATGGGGAAAAATAACTTAAAATAATCTTAAGTATCAAATTTCAACCAAAAATAATCTCAAATTTGAAAATCATCACCAACCAATGTTGTCAGAATCGGGATTCTTGGATCGGATCGTAGGGGGTGGTAGGATCCGATCGTAGAATTGAATCGTTAGAATCGTAAGATCCTACATTATAACTAAAATATATACGGTAACCTAATATATCGTATATTTTCTTATGTATAAAGTTAGAATATTATAAACATTATTAATCTGATGAGTAAAAATATTTTTAAGTTGAATGTGGTTAATAAGTTAATGGAAAAGAGACATAAACTTTGACCTTAGTAATAATATATAAATATAATAGTAATTGTTTGGGATCGTAAGAATCGTATGCATGCAGGATCGTTAGAATCGTTGTAGAATCGTTAGAGTCGTTCGTAAAATCAAAATTGAATTAGAATTTTTTTAAAAATCATTTAAGATCCTACTTAGGATCGTGGATCGATTTATGACTTCTGGATCGTAGGATCGAGTCGGGATTCTGATAAAATTGTCACCAACGATACAAACTATCACGAAATTAACCATAAACGATTCGGAAGCGTTTTTCGACGAGTTTTCCGATGGAATCGGTGATGTAGGGATCGACTTGATATTTTACACTTGGTTGAAATATTTTCGATTGTCGTTTCAACGATTCCATCGAAAAACGCGTCAGAAAAGGTTTTCAAATCGTTTTTGGTTAACTTTGTTATAGTTCGTATCGTTGGTGATAATTTTCGAACTTGAAAATTTTTCCTAAATATGGACCATATAATTTTTGATTAATGGTCAATGAAGTTTGAATGAATATTTGATTAATTATACTCCGTATAATGTAATTATTTTAGATATGGACCGTATAATGTTTTTTTGCATAGTAGTAATAAATATGATTTCATTGAGAGTATGAGTTCGCATTACTGAATGACCATATGCAAACGATGAAACTAGTTTTGTCTATGTGAACACCAATTTCATGAACCTTGAAATTTTCTCATCACAGAACGTCCACAAATTTCCAAAAACAATACTGTACTTACAAGTTTTAACACCACCAACTAGTGTAATTCCTGTGACCTGCACGGGATTATGATAAAAAATTAATTAAATATTTTAAATCAAAAACAAAAAAAAATGTTTTGATGTATGAGAAAAAAGTTTATGATAACTAGTTTTTGTTTATTTTTAGATGTGATAACATGGAGTATTAAATATGTTAATATAAAATGTATAGAATTGAAACACCTAAATGAGTAAAATAGTACACCAAACAACGACAAAAAGTTTCAGATGTCAATGATAATTGTCATTTTTTGAAAATTTTGTGTTAACATGAAGATTAGTAAGGAAAAAAACAATAATATATACAAATTAATTAAGGAATCAAACAAATAAGATGGAGGAACTTAAAGTTATAAAATTATCTTCATTAAAGTTCAAACGAAGAATCAAGTGAAATACAAACATATCCAATACTTTAATAAATAATTAAAAAAACTTAATGGATTTGATGTTAATAAAACATAAAATAAATAGTGTAAGAGAATGATGCATTTTGTAATAACCGCAAATTTTATAAATAAGGAAAATAAATTTTTCTCAAAACCTTTATGCGTACAACGAACGAAATGTCGTCAACAATAATTTCCTCGCTCGATTAAGCTTAAAACTTATTGAAATTCAATTATGGAAAAACGAGTCACCTATATTAAATTATTCCTTTTGAAATAATTTATTTAAAATCATAAGGAGAGGAAATAAAGAAGGAGAATTTTATTAAAGAGGAAAGAAATTAACAGTTGAATATTAATTAAAATAATTGGGTAGGCTTTTAATTAATTAAACCCCAATAACCCATTTGACCAATTTTGACCAGCGAAAATTCCGGGTTTCTTTTCGGTCGTATACGCGAGAAGGACAAAATGATGCAGTCCCTCTTGCGTGTAGCCTTAGTGCAAGACTCTGTAAATGGGTAAATGTCTATGTAACGGTGAAAGTACAAACAAAGCTTCAAAACCCATCAACTTTGGTGAAGCTCTTGCGTGTGATTTGCAAGACTTCTGACTCAAACAAGAAACGGATGCAGCCAAAGGGATTCAATGCACATCACCCTCAACATTTTTTTCACCCCTTTAAACCCCTGACTTCACCAATCTTTCCCCCTCTTCCACAGCTTTCAGTGAATGATGAATTGGAGTTTACTGAAGACCATTCCACCACCTTCTCCAAATCCATTATCAGCCTTCGCTTCCTTTTCTTCCAGCCCCGAAAACCACCCCAATTCTGTCCCAAACTTGCCCAATTCGTTTTCTTTCGATCGAAAACATGCCCAGAAAATTCAGTTTTACAGCCCCTCTGTAAAACGCCGTTTTCGTCTTCGTTACTCATCCATTTCTCGACCCGTTTGAATCACAATAAACTAGGCTTCAATACCTTTCCAATGAAACCTCATTTGCTCAAAACCGATTAGTATCGAAGCTGTAACGCTCCGTTAAAGTTACTCATCAGTCCAGGAAGTCGATTTGCAGCACCTCTGTAAATCGGGTTTTACTCCTTCGTCACTCAGCCATTTTCTAAACCGCTTGAACCACCATAAACTAGACTTCAAGACCTTTCCAATGACCCATCACTCGCTTAAAACCGATAAGTATCCAAGCCTTAATCCTCCATCGAAGTCGCGCTTGCTGGTTTAAAGGTCAAGGACCACCGGTAAAACAGTTGGCCGGGGAGCCTACTTTGGGCCATTTGTTTGCCGCCTTCCAGCCACAGACCGGAGGTTTGTTGCCAACAGTTGGAAGACCGCAACACCCTCTACCAACTGTCGCAACTTCCGCCCAGATCCGCCGCCGGACGACTCCACAATTGCTGCCCGAAAACCCTTCGTCACCACTGTAATGCTCTTTTCCTGAAATTTAATTAACCACTTATTTTATTTCGAAAGTGATTTTAATTGAGGAATTAATCTAAGAAATAAATAATATAATTTAATATAATAGTTTTATTAATTTAATTGGGAGTTTATGAATTTAAATCAAGTATTAAATTAATTCCTTGGAGAAATGTTTTTATAGAAATTATACGACGAGTACTGGTAAACCGATGATTTCATGACAATCTTAATTAATATCGTTTCGACCATTATAATAAGTTGAAAGCTTAGAGTTATAAATTATTAAAGGATAATAATTTATGATGACTTTACAAATTATTATACGAGGGTAATAATTTGAGGAGTCCCTAGGATCATAAATAGATCAAATACTAATTTATTTCGTGTTCACTCGTTATGAAAATCGCGTCTAACTTAGGTCGAGTACTTGAGTCGCCTTGAGCTCGTGAACCCAGGACGTCGCCTCCGTAGGAATTTTATCCCGTCAAGTTAAGGCAAGTGGATGGTTCTCTTGCTCTTTACGATTAAACGTGAATTTCCTTCCATTCCGTTTAATATCCATATAATTTTTGGGAACACCTTGTTTGCTAAATAAAATGAATATAGGGTTATTTTCTGCTTAGAAATAATGACCCCATTGTTATTTATATTATTGCACTGCGCTAGCCATGGACTTAGGACCGATGATTGTGGCCTCTGATTGTTTCAAGTCTCTTTTCGAGGCTTTGTTATGGACTAGAATAGGGATTAGGGGTGAGAGACTCGTCTCTGCTACACCTCTCAAAAAGATGTATTAGGATGTACCTATACCCTAATACTGGGTCATGACTCTGCCCGCTCTACCGCTCAGAGGGGTGATAGCACCCTAGCTAGGTGCTCAATTATGTGGCTCTAGGCTCATTCAAGGGGGTCGCCGCATATAAAAATCTTTAAATGAATTGCTGGAATGAATATTCCTCAACTATGTGGCTCTAGGCTCATTCAAAGGGGTCGCCGCATACAAAGATTGTTAATTGAATCGTTGAAATGGATATTCCTCGGGTGGCTCTTGACTCTTATGAGTCGCCACATCCGAAATCGTTAAAATAAAGTATACTGTTGAAGTTGAATTGTTTTTACTAAACCTTGATGTGCATTAATAAGTTCCCAACAAAAAAAAAAGTCCTTAATCACCTTTCGTTCCTAGGAATCACCTCCTTGTGATTTCTTATTCTCACAAGAAAGCTCGTTATTCACCTCCATTCGGATTCGTTCCTTTTATCTGGGTTATATTTGAATGAAGCCTCATCCTCTAAATTATGTCACACTCTCATCTCAAAAGAAACCTGATTTGTCGTGCATCGCTCAGTTCCCTTTGGACCTTGATGCCGACATACTTAGCCTTTTAAGAACCTAGTCACATTCTACCACTTGCTTAGTCTCGCGTTAGACTAATACCACTTTGTTTTCTTCCCGACATTGGTCGGCTGGTATTTCCTGCTTTTATGGAAATATCAGGGAATAGAGACAGGTTTGCCGAAGACCAAAGACGAAGACTCGAGGATTTGAAGGAAGTAAGATTTTCAAGAGGTTTCAAGTTATTTTAGAGTTTCCTATTTTGTTTTTGTGAAGAATCTTTTATTCTGTCAATTTTATTTCCGCTGCAAAATGATTTAGATGTCTCCTTCACTCAAACATTGTTATTTTGAGGGACACCGTTTGCTGCTCAAACTGCAGCAGGAATCATTGATCAATGACTTCTAGTCATGTATCAAACATTGATCACTTTTGATGTAATTTAAGTTCAATATTTCATCTTTATGAATCGAGTTGTGTTACCTATCGCCTTGGGTGACTTTGGATGGGAAAATCCGAGGTCACTGGCATGTAATACCCATGTTTTGAAAATAAGGGTGTTACACATTTTGAGAGAGAATAGACACGTGAAAAAAAACACAACAAATAAAATTTTCAATTCGATATATTCTTATTTATTTTATTTTAAGATAAGATATTTCAATGACCTCAACTTTTTTAACATAATTGATAGAAATTCATAACTGTAACAACGAATTTGTATAACCGAGTCATTAATAAATACTTTCATAAATTTAGGAAGAGGTTAAGATAATTCTTAATTTTGATAAAATTAAGAATATGTCTAGAAATAGTATACACCAGCCCTTTATCGATTCCCTATGCCAATGTTGTTTGAAATTTCAATTTGAGAAATCACGACTTTTGCAGTTCATGTTACTTGATCCATATGAAAGAAATATTCTTAAAAGACACGATTACATGTTTATCAATCATTAATATTTTATTAAAATTAATTGTTGTATTTTAAATCTGAATCTAAAATTTACCCATTTCTACTCTTATTGATATTATGGCTCATATTTTTTTTTCGGTTGGATGGCTAGCCGGCTGGGCGTTGGAGCGAGCATTCTGGAGCGTGAGGGTGAAGAGCAGGGAGCTTGTTTTCAGATAGTTTTAGTTCTAGTTTTAGTTTCCTTTAGTGTAGTTTAGTTTAGTTTCCTTGTACTTAGTGTTAGTTTCCTTGGTGGTTTTATGTTTTTATGTTCTTAATTTGTTTTCGCATAGTTTGTAGAGTTGGTCTGGTGTGTCTCTCTTGGGTTGTATTGGGCGCATCCAATCCAGGTTTGGTTTGCCCCATCCTGACCCCCCAGATCCCGCGTCTGCGGGACTACTTGGGTAAATATTGTTGTATGTTGTTGTATATTTATCCTCAAGGTACTCTTTTTGTAATATTGCATCTCATGTTTATCCCTATATAATCTTTTGTTATCTCTCTAAGTACCAAAAATCTAAATTATTAAAAAAAAGTTGCCAAGAATTTGGTATGCATAAATTCGGGGTAAGTTTTGCGCAAGAAAGCCGAGTTTTTGGCAAAATTTTGGAGTATTAGTTGCCTAATTTAATTTTACTAACCAATACTCCAAAATTAATTTAGGAAATATCTCTAATTACCAAAATTGCCTAAATTAATTTTACTAACCAATACTCCAAAAACATGATTTCCTAAATTAATTTAGGAAATATCTCTAATTACCAAAATGTAGATATTACTGGTCTCAAAAAAAATGTAGATATTATTACAAAAAATTTGGAGTATTGGTTAGTGAATTTTGGCAACGTATTCTGGTATTACTCCCTGAATTATAATCAACCAAAGGAAATATGTTGGAGTATTGGTTAGTAACATTGCCAAAAAACACTATAAGATTCTGGTATGCTAAATTTTGGGTCAAGAATCTTCATTCAAAATTGTAATTGATTTCTTTTGGTTGAATATGTTCCTTAATTATAGTTGTGCATAACAATATTAGTAGGATAACTATGTGTACGTGAATCAAGGAAATTTTGCAAACCCGCGTGAGATTTTATTCTTTTGAATTTAGGGATATGACATGGATTTTTTTTTTAATTAATAGATATGATTTGTAAATGAGATGGAAATATGTAGATGACATGACTTAATTAGTATATAGAAAATATACGATGTGGCTCAATATTATGGCGACATGTGGCAAAATCCTTGGTGACGTAACGTGGGTGCGACATATGAAAAATGCTAACGTGGTGGTTCCAATCCTTACGACTTCTATATAAACACATATTAGTGTGATGTCTTCTTGTTTGCTTTTTTACCCCGTGAACATCAACAAAATAGTTAGATTCATATTAGAAATCATTCAACAACGTAAGTAAAATTTCCTTCAACAAAGAAACAACAAGTAGATAGCAAAGATGGGGCGCATGCATGCATGAACAATTGAACAGTAATTGTTGTTGATGATGGATTAAACCTCATCCTTTTAGTAAAGCAGTCATCCATCATTACTATTGTAATACTACGTGTTAGTCCCATTATTTTGCATTTTGTTGGTGTTTTGATCTTGATGTATTTGGTTCTTTTTTTTGGTCGAAAAACGGGCGGAGATTATATTTAAAAAAACACTGTTGCTCATCAAGAGCCACAATATCAGCTACTAAGAGCATGTTTATCGGTCACTTTTTTTGTAGAGATGCTTCAAAAAATTTATTTTATATTCAAAATCGGGCGGAGATGCGCTTCTTGGTTTTAAAATTCAAGGATTGATGCTTGAGTAAATTGAAGTGGGGCCCCAGTGAAAATCTGATTTTTTTAACCAAAATGTCATTAAAACGCAGCGTTTAACATGCTCCGTGCGTACAAATGAGCAAAGGCAAATGGGAGGTTTTAAGTTGGCGCCACGTGTCGCCTTTTGATTGGGCAACGTGTGGTATTTTATAAAACTAAATATGTAATTTACGGTTTGTTATAGTATATAAAAAAAAAAAAATTTACCATAATTCTTGATTTTTTTTTCTCTATGTATAGACATCCATATTGACTATACTTTACATGTTTTATAAAATTTTGGGTGATTTGGGATATATTTACCTCCAAAAATAGTGAAATGTTGTTTTTTTAGGGTATTTTTTTATCAAGTTTTATTGTTTTCAATTGATAATATTTATAAAAAGTAAAAAAATAACGAGATTGATTTTTTCTATGAAATAATATAATGATGGGTCATTTTTTGGTTTTGTATAATGGAGAAAAATGATAGGTTATTAAATAAAAATTTAAAATTCATAATATAAGTAAATAAAACTATGCAAATAAATATTTAAAGTATTTTGTAATAAATTGGTAGGATGGGTATAGTTATAATTTAATATGAAATAAAATGGCATATTTGTAATTTTATATGAAGGAATTGAGATGCTTGAAAGTTGATTGATAAAATGATAAAATGGATATGAGATGTTTGGACGACCTGGAAGAAAGAGAGTGTGAAAAAGTGGGTAAAAAGAGAGATGCTTGGACCTATTGTTAAACATGCTCTAAGAGCTGTTGAATCAAAACAGGGGGCGTAAGAAAAGTCACAAAATGTTGATGAATAGATAAAGAGAACTTGGCTAAAGCATCGGCAGGGGCGTTTGCAGATCGGCGAACATGAGAGATCATTATTGTGGAGGGGCAGGTGCGCATGAGCTGCTTGCATCTCTCAATCAAATGGAAATCTCGGCGAGGAGGAGTCGAAGGCGGAATTTCTAGGTTAGGTTTCAATCTACGCTTGGAAGAGGAATTTGATTTTAAGAAGACGAAGGCGGCGTCGGTGTGGAATAGAGCGGAGGACAAGCTGTTCGAGGAAGCTCTGGTGAAATTCTCCGCCGAGGAGGATCCTCACCGGTGGCGGAATATCGCCGGCGAGACTCCAGGGAAGTTCGCCGGAGACGTTTCAGTCGACGTCGACATTGTTTCCCCCACCACGTTGCATCTACATTTAGTAAGCTCTTACGTTGCATCTACATTCGTACATTGATGCACTTAAGGTGTTCGATGAAATGGGTAACAGAAAACCGTTGGCTGAACACTCAACGGTAGCGACAACGAAAGATTAATTTGTATGATTACTGATCATTTCACTTTTTCCTTCCCTCAAGGAATGCACCTTGCTATTCAATCTAAGCTGGTTTTATCCATTCCATTATGGTCCCTGACCCTGTGCTTCTGATCTGAAGGGCCTCGGGCAACATCGAGTGAAGTTCCAATAAGTCAAGCCTTTTGAACCATTTGACCAATTGATGGCACTACTTTCACCACCAAGAAGGTATACTGCATCATGATTTTAGTTTTCCAAGTCTAACAAATATTTTATGCAAAAAGAATATGATGAGATTTGTGATGTGTTGCTATCAGTGTTGAAGCTCTTCCTAAGGCTTACAGAAATCTAATGATGGATGAGAATTCTGAGCTTGCACCTTTTTATCCTCAAGGTGAATTTGGGAGGTGAGCTGTCCAATAAATCCCATTCTGTTGGATCTAATATGTAACTGGTATACACTTTAGATTTCGTATTGTTCCTTAATCTGCATTGTTTCCTATCCAGAATTTTCTTTGTTTTCCCTTCTTCCATTTCGGTAATTACTTTCTTCATTGTTGTGTTGTATATTTTGCTTAATTTTTGCTCATTTTAAGTGATCATCAGTTTTTGGTGTGATATTCAGGTTCTTTTGCCAGTTTCTTTTGCTGAGTGCAGTACACTTCTCATCGATGTCTTTGTTTCGCTTCTTTGCTGCTCTCTTGCTGAGTGATCATTTTCCGGGTTGCCAAAATAAACGATTGTCTCCCCAAATTGAAGGGGCTCCTAACTACCGCCAGGTTTGGTTCTTTTCTTGGCTCCTTGTGTCTTCTGTTCTATTAGGAAATTTATTGAACTCTGATGCAATCACTTTAATGTTTTTTATGGCTCCAAAAGAGTTTATTGTTTTTGTTTTGTTTTGTGGCAAATTTTCTTGCTCATGTGCATAAGTTGAGAGTTACATTAGTTAACTTGGATAGAAGAATGTGAAAGGCATTACCTACTTTCATAGCAATCTGTTGCTTTGATACAAGATGAATATAAGAAAATATTTTTGACAAAGGAATCGCAAAACAGGATCAGTGGGGTCATTGTACCACCCAAAAGTGGATGAAGACGGTATATATACAGATGAACCGCTGATGGAATTTGTGCTGGGGACTTGCTAGAAAGTAGAGATATTTAAACTATACGCCCTTTTAGATCCTAAAATGGTTTTTGATGTCTTCGTGAGGAGCCGGTAATATGCACTTTATGCATATAACATACAATTTTCCTTTTCATCTTTTAATAGTTAAACTTATGCTTCTTGCTTGCATTGCATAATTTGGCCAATGCCTTGTTTTCTTCCTTTCGGATGTTAGTGCTCGTGTAGCTGAATAGGATTATTCTCTTTCCTGTATGCATGATTGGGGAGATGAAATTTTGCTTATTATGTTAAGAGCTTATCACATTGATTTCTCTGAGGAGAGAATTTTGGTTGAATAGAGCAGATGCTGACTGTTCTAAATCTCAACTAGCTTGAATTCAATAAAAATAAATTTTGATCCGTAGAATACTTGTCATTTGTGGGTTGTTATATACCAGAATCAGCTCCAGGCTGCTGAGTTCTTTTCATGTTTTAGGTTTCTTCTTTATTAGTGATGTTTCATAGGCTGACACTGGTAATGCCATTAAGAATTTGGGGATTTCGTATCTTACGCTTGTTAGTGTATGCTTCTTTAGTTGTGACCACAGCTGAAGAATCTAAGGTGCAGTAAACAATGAGGAAATGTCATTGAAGAGTCAGAAACTGACTGTGATCTTTTCTAGGAATCTCTTTTCCTGTTGGCTGGTGTGTCATGTTAATTTCTTTGTATATATTCATGTTCTTCCTATTCTTTCCTCCATGACATTGTGCATTTTGTGTATGTTATTATCTATTCCCTCCTTGGACAGTATACGCATTCATTATGTTCTTCTCTAACTATTCTTCTATATTCATTTTCTTTTCAAGTCTTAACCATTCTAAATATGCTAGCTAAAATGTTATTCAACAATCTCTTGAGCTCTGTATCAACTTCTATGCTGTTTATATGTGATAGGTCGTGTATATAAACGGGCGACCCTTTATGTTACGAGATATAGAAAGTCCCTTTTCGAATCTTGAATATACGGTACTTTTCTAAAAATTGAACTATCATTATGTTTATTTTCCTTTTTCTTTTCCTTATGGGTTATAAAACTGGAAGGACCAGGCAACCTTTGAAGGTGTTCCAATTAACTAGCAGATCATTTTTAGAATCATCTTATTAATTAGCTCACAAGCAATCTATGTTAAGATGAAGGGTAATTGACATCAATGGTCATGATTGCCTTAAAAGCTCTTCCTAATGAAACAGCCCCTTTGTGTTTATTATAGTGAAAATTTTGGTTGTGGTCGAAATCGATGTATGATGCATGAACATCGAATGCTGATATATCATAATTACTTTCTACTGTTTGAGCATCTTCTGTGTGTACTGATGCGTGTGGTTAGAGAAAATGAACACAGTTACTTCTTCTGAAATCTGAGTCCGACTTGAAAATTCAACGTTTTAGGATGAAGATGCCATTGTCTTTTTCTTGTAAATCTAACTAAAAGACCTTCTTGGTAGAAATCCTTCATGGCCCTTCTAAATACGTTATAAATATTTCTTCACAACAAAGAAAAGCAAGGCCTATATTTGTAAAATTAGAAGAATAAAGAGAAACCGTATCTTTGTTTTGTGCCTCCGTATGTGATGATGAACACATTATTTCGTAGCCATTTCTTAGTGGTCCCCTTCTCAAAGTTGCAGTTTCTTGAGCTAGAAGCTTTTCAGCGACATGGTTTCTTTTTTATGCCACACAATGAAAAAACTGGGTTTATCTTTCTAAGAATAGAATTGGTTATGCAGGAGAAAGAACAGCTTGATGACACCCATTCTTGCTGTTTCCTGCTGTATTGTCTACTAGTTTGGGTTCTTTATTGGTTGTTTCAGTTTAAGTATGACATTTTTAGTGATTTAGGGTATCAGCAGGGACAGAGTTGAAGAAATGGAATCTCGGTTGAAAGAGGATATCTTGTCCGAAGCAGCAAGGTTATAGAATTATTCAGTCTTCCTTATTCACATGCTCTCATTTACCGTATTTGTCATCATTTCTTGGAATCAATTTTTTTTTATCTACTGTGTGAATTGGCAGATACAGTAACAAGATTCTTGTGACGGATGAGCTTCCAAGTGGCCAAATGGTAGATCAGTGGGAACCAGTTACGCGTGATTCTGTCAAGACACCACTAGAGGTGCTTCCTTAAAGTTTAGTGCTGACTTTTACATAAAACTATGTGATTTGCATTCTTTAATGGCGCTGGTGATTACTTTTTTTCAATTGGCAGGTGTATGAAAAGCTGAAAGTGGAGGGATACCTTGTGGACTATGAACGTGTACCTATAACTGATGAGAATTCACCGAAGTAGCTGGATTTTGACATTCTAGTTGCTTCTTGAGCTCCTAAACTTATTTTTAATTATTATATTGACCTTCTGATGGGTGTTATCCTTTACTCTGTTTGCTGAAGCATCACTAAGACACTTATTTTTGTTGTTGTTTAGGAACAAAGCTGTAGTTTTTGACACAGAGGAAGATATAGTGTACACAACCATACAAATCTCTTATAAGAGAATTCTGTTAAAGGATAGATTTGTCCCACTTTTGATCTTTACATAACATAGTCTTCATATTGGAGTATCACTAAGGGATATATTTGGAAACTTCACATAAATTAGTTCTTGTATTTGGATCAAATTATTAAGTGACATCATTGTTAATGCCTGTCATGGCAGAGGGTGCAACATGATAAATATGGATTCTCTTAATGTTTTTTTCTCTAAGCATCCAAGCGTGCTTTAGATACTACAGTAGCAGCTAGCTTTTACAGCTAGTAACTAGCTGTAAAAGCTAGATTATTCCTGCCTACATACTTAAGTTATAGTACTCCCTCAGTTTCAATAAACATGTCTTTTTAGCCATTTGCACATATATTAAGGAAGCTATTAAATGGACTATTATACCCCTAATTATTACCTCACTTTTTTACTTTATTGAAAACCACTACTAATAAACTGCTAATGATTATAAGGGTAAATCTGTAAAGTAAATGCCCAAAAATGTAAAAAGACATGTATTTTGAAACAAACTTTTAGAGCTAAAAAGACATGTTTATTGAAACGGGTAAATCTGTAAAGTAAATGCCCAAAAATGTAAAAAGACATGTATTTTGAAACAAACTTTTAGAGCTAAAAAGACATGTTTATTGAAACGGAGGGAGTATTAACGTGCAACGCTTTCAGGTTCATAAAATAGCACAAGTCGACATAGATACAGATATTATTTTTAATTGTCAAATGGGGCGTGGACGAACCACTACTGGGGTGGTGATTGCAACTTTGATTTACTACAATAGGATAGGAGCTTTAGGTAAAGCGTGAATTTCTGCTTTGAATATTTGATGCATGTGATTTTCCTTTGAAATGTCTGTTGGAGACTGAGGTTTCTAAGGGAAATTCTACAGTTAAAGTATTTGAAATGTTATTAAGAATCAGAACAACAGTTACCAGGGAGAGGATCACAATTTGGGACTAGCAATCCATTTGGTTTAGTCTATCTTAGTCTAAGAAGTTGATAGCTAAAGAGTCTTCGTGTTCTATTGAAACTCCTTTCACCAATAAGTATTCTTTCATAATTAGGATTGCGTTGCTTAAGTAGGATTGCAAGGGAGGTAATTGCAGAGACAAATTCTAACCTATATGTGGGTCTTAGCCTAAGACTCTTAGGCTTAGAGGAAATGGTTAGTTAACTATTACGGCATTACCCGTGAATTGTTCACATAGAATCTTTACCATGAAACTATCAGAATAATAGCTTTCATGGAGGATCTCTCTAAAGCAAGGATGGTTAATTGATGACTACACCTTGGAGATCAAAAGGGTATTTCTTTCTGAATATGGAATGTGTAAAACGTAGAATTGCTGGTAGATACTTCTTATGGAATTGCATTAAAAAGTGTTATTTCTGTAATTATGCAAACAATGAGCTAAGATGTGCTTTATGCCCGAAGGGTTTGAGATGCGTATAAGCGGATTTTCAGAAACAATTTCTTACACCTAAACATGGATCTAAAGCATTCTTGATTAGAGACAAAATTAGGGTTAACAGAATACCTCTTGATGCGTGATTAGGGTTCTTCCTTCGAGAGATAAAGCCTCAATTGTGACTTCTCTAATCAGTCCACACGAGCACGGAATCTGGATCTCCTTCGCTTCCGATTGCTAGATCGGAGTGCCAAAGACTAGAAGAAAAGAGGAAGAAGAGAGTTTTTCCTACTTTACGTAAAAGTTATGAAACCCTTGCTCTCTTCTTTCCTGTCAAGGCCTTATATATTTATTTCTCCAAATAAATATATCCTTTTCTTATTGGGCTGACTTTCAGCCCGCTGATCCAGCCCGTCAACTCAATGTGTGTGACCTCATAGGACCCGTTTATAATAGCTATGGATTAAACTATTTAATCCATTAATCGTAGTTGGTTTCTAGCAAAACACTACGACTCCTAAAATAACCGGATTGAATCTCTCTATCAACTGTCCTATTCCATGTTCGGTAATTGCAACTTTAATTAAAGGACACAATTCCTTCAATCTCCCACTTGTCCTTGAAAACAAGTGTGCAATTTTAAGATACCTTTGTCTCTTAATGTCTTATTTGATGATATGCTGACATTCATATCTCCCATCAAATATGTTTCTTGAATACCTGAGTTCGAACTACTCCCTCCGTTTCAATAAACATGTCCTTTTAGCCATTTGCACATATATTAAGGAAGCTATTAAATGGACTATTATACCCCTAATTATTACCTCACTTTTTTACTTTATTGAAAACCACTACTAATAAACTGCTAATGATTATAAGGGTAAATCTGTAAAGTAAATGCCCAAAAATGTAAAAAGACATGTATTTTGAAACAAACTTTTAGAGCTAAAAAGATATGTTTATTGAAACGGAGGGAGTATCAAATAACGAATGATTACAATTAATCCATTCGAGCATGGCCATGCATTTTCTAGTTCTAGCTCTTCAAGTGGCCTAGACACCTTTCCTTTTTCATGCATCAATGTATACATGAATAAGGAGGACAATTCCAATCTTGTATGACTATGGCTCTCACTCAACTTTTGGCAATCCCAATAATTGCTTTTATAACCCCCTTTTACGGAGAGCGTTTAACAATATTAAAGACATACCAATCATCAACTAGGAAACATAACATACTCATGTTTAAGGAATCCACCAATCATGGTCAACTTAAAACTCCACAATCCCTTTTGGAGAGTCTTAAGGTTGGTCTGTCCGATATGTATCATCCATACATATCTATGTAATTGACTGGACATCTCTATGTCCCCATAGCACATGAAACCCTGAGCTATCAGTCAATGTACAATATAGTTATAAATGAAATCATCTATGTCCTATTTAATGATTCAAACTATGGACGTGCAATAATTCATAACTGTAGTCACTTAATGGGGTTTCATTCATCAAAACACTTAAGGTGAGCCCATTTACGAACTCTGAATTATTCGGACATATTATTCAATATTAACTAATATAATATATAAATAAGAATGAAATATCATATATTATCAAAAAGTCAAACATAACAAGTGTCCAACACTAAGCAGAAATAATGTAATACAAAGCAATCTCACAACCATTCACCAATGTGTTTGAGACCCTTAGCCCTAGTGTGACTATCATGCTTAGCCCTAGGCATAGGCTTAGTCAAGGGATCTACAATATTGTCATCTGTATGCACCTTACACATCTTGATGTTACCCTCAGCAACTATGTGTCGAATAAGATGATACTTCCTCATAACATGTCTAGATTTGGAGTTTGAGCTTGGTTCCTTGGCTTGGGCTATGGCACCATTGTTATCACAATAGATGTCAATAGGCCCAGAAATACTAGGAACAATGCCAAGCTCGTCTAGAAACTTCCTTATCCAAACAGCCTCTTTCGCAGCTTCACTAGCAGCGATATACTCGGCCTCAGTCGTAGAATCAGCTACTGTATCTTGCTTAGAACTCTTCCAGCTCACAGCTCCTCCATTAAGGACGAAGACATATCCCAATTGAGACTCAAAGCCATCTCGGTCAGTCTGGAAGCTGGCATCAGTATATCCTTTAACGAATAAATTGTCATCACCCCCATATACTAAGAAATCATCCTTGGTTCTTCTCAAGTACTTTAGGATGTTCTTAGCTGCACACCAATGTGCCTCTCTTGGATTTGATTGATATCTGCTACACATGCTCAAAGCAAATGCAACATCAGGACGTGTACATACCATGACATACATGATAGATCCTATAGCAGAAGCATAAGGAATCTTACTCATTTTCTCAAGCTCAGCCGGTGTCCTAGGACATTGCTTCTTGCTTAGATTTATGCCATGTTGTATGGGCAAAAACCCTTCTTGGAATTCTGCATATTGAATCTGTCAAGAACCTTATCTATATATGTTCCTTGACATAATCCAAGCAATCTTTTAGATCTATCCCTATAGATCTTTATTCCAAGTATGTACTCTGCCTCTCCCAAATCTTTCATTGAGAAACATTTCTTCAGCCATCCCTTAACGGACTCTAGCATCGGAATGTCATTCCCAATAAGCAGTATGTCATCCACATACAAGACTAGGAAAGCCACCTTACTCCCACTAAACTTCTTGTATACACAAGGATCTTCTTCACACCTGATGAAATCAAACTCTTTGATCTTTTCATCAAAACGAAGATTCCAACTCCTAGATGCTTGCTTAAGCCCATAGATAGATCTCTTAAGCTTACATACCTTCCCAACATGATCAGGATCCTCAAAACCCTCTGGTTGTGTCATATACACATCCTCTTCCAAAAAACCATTTAGAAAAGCGGTTTTAACATCCATTTGCCAAATCTCATAATCATAATAAGCGGCAATAGCTAGGATTATCCTTATGGATCTAATCATGACAACCGGTGAAAATGTTTCATCATAGTCAATACCATGAATCTGTTTAAAACCTTTAGCAACTAATCTTGCTTTGTATACAGATACATTTCCATTTTTGTCAATCTTAAGTTTGAAAACCCATTTGCATCCTATGGGTTTTACCCCATCTGGCAAATCTGTCAAGTCCCAGACTTGATTTTCAAACATGGAATCCATTTCAGATTTCATGGCCTCAAGCCATTTCTTGGAGTCTGGACCCGTCGTTGCTTGTTTATAGGTAGCAGGCTCACCATGTTCTAACATTAGAACATCAAGGCTTTCGGTCAAGATGAAATCATCATATCGTCTTGGCTGAAACCTTTGCCTGTTTGATCTACGTAGGAGTTCAACTGGTTCAACAACTGGGATTTCAGCATGTTCCACAACTATTTGTGGATCTGCCTCTTGACAAATTTGTTCAGGTCCTTGGATAACATCAGATCCTTGGCCTTCAAACAAATCCATCTCATTCTCGACATCAACCATGTCATCTTGTTGTTGTGTTTGTTGCTTTTCATCAAGAACCGGTTCAAGATGAATATTTCTCCCACTTGACTTTTTGGAAATAAACTCTCTTTCCAAAAAGACACTATCCCTTGCAACAAACACCTTTTGTGCAGTGAGATTGTAGAAATAATATCCAAAACTACCTTTAGGATATCTTATAAAATAGCATTTGTCTGATTTAGGTGCAAGCTTATCAGTTTGTAAACGCTTTACATAAGCTTCACATCCCCATATTTTCATAAAAGACAACTTTGGAACTTTTCCAGTCCATATCTCATATGGGGTCTTGTCTACAGTCCTTGACGGAGTCCTATTTAGTGTAAATACAGCAGTAGTGAGTGCATATCCCCAGAAGGATACCGGAAGGTCAGCAAAACTCATCATAGATCGAACCATGTCCAACAAGGTCCTGTTTCTCCTTTCAGACACACCATTCAATTGTGGTGTCCCTGTAGTAGACAATTGTGTTACAATCCCACAATTTTTCAAATGATGATCAAATTCATGGCTTAAGTATTCACCACCACGATCGGATCGAAGTGCTTTAATCCTTTTGCCAGTTTGAGTCTCTACTTCATTTTGGAATTCCTTGAACTTTTCAAAGGCTTCAGATTTATGTGACATAAGATAGATATACCCATATCTGCTCATGTCATCAGTAAATGTAATGAAATATCTATAGCCACCTCTAGCTTCTGTACTCATAGGCCCGCATACATCAGTATGTATTATGGCCAAAAGTTCATTAGCCCTTTCATTTGTTCCTTTGAAAGGTGACCTCGTCATCTTGCCCATCAAGCATGATTCACATAAATCAATGGATTCACAATCCATATCTTTTAGAATTCCATCTTTATGGAGCTTCTTCATGCGATTCAAGCTAATGTGACCTAAACGACAATGTCATAGATAGGACTCACTCAAACAATTTGATTTTTGCCTTTTAGCATTAATGTTATATGATTCTGATTTGAGATCTAATACAAAGAGTCCATTAACCATTGGAGCACATGCATAGAAGATCCCATTCTTAAAAACGGACATAGTTCCATTCTTAATATCAAACTCAAATCCTTCAGAATGTAAACTTGAAACTGAAACAAGGTTTTTAGTAATAGTAGGAACAAAATAACAATTATTCAGTTCCAAAACTAAACCAGAAGGTAGAAATAGACTAAAATCTCCTACGGTAAGCGCAGCAACCCTTGCTCCATTTCCAACGCGTAGGTCTATTTCTCCTTTCTCCAACTGCCTCCTACTTCTTAGTCCATCCACATTCGAAATAATGTGAGAACCACATCCGGTATCTAATACCCAAGTAGTAGCATTGGTTGTTAAAATTTCAACAACATTAATACTTGAACTAGAACTCACAATTCTGTTCTTTTTGTCCTCCAAGTACGTGGGACAATTCCTTTTCCACTGTCCTTTATCCTTGCAGTAGAAGCAATCATGGTCAGCAGTCACCTTTGACTTTTCACCTTCCTTGGGTTTTGCAACTTGTTTGCCTTTCCCTTGGATATGATTCTTCTGCTGATCTGTCTTTTCCTCAACAGTTGAGGCATTAGTCAGAACAGGAATTGGGGTTGCTGAGATATTCTCACGTCCTTTGGGTTTGAGAACTATTCTCGAATTCTGATCACAATCAGGAAAATTTGCTCCATTGAGCTTGTTCTTCTCAACAATTGAGCACGGAGTGAATTTCAACTTATCGCTAAACATGATTTCTACAAAAGGAAATAACAAAACAATATTTCATGTTTGACATGCAAATACTTAATATTAAACACGCTTTAAAATAAGTAAATGCACATTTTATTCAAATACACAATTTATGTTCCCGGTGAATAAAATGATTCCAAGATCCTATTCCAGACAAGACTCAACGTACTTTTGCACTGCCTTAAATCTTGTGTGTTGAAGGTAAGCAACAATTGCTAATTATAACTCCTTATAATTCTTGGTTAGTGGTCCACATCCAATGTAGGGTCCACTACCATGTCTCAAGATCCAAAACTTTGCCTTTTGGTCTCTTATTGGGTACAACCATATCAAAGTTTATGAACCCCCGTATAGATCCACCCTCACTAGTTCAATGTTTAAGAAGGACACCCTCGCTTTTGCGAAGCCCATCCAACCAAAACCAAAGAACGTCATGGGTTATGATATGGAAAGACATTGCCCCAATATTCTTTTGGGAACTTAAGCATGCAATGATTATTTATTACTAGTGACAAAAACATAATAAATAACTTATGTAAAACTTAAATAATTCATCTCATGAAATTATATTATGAACCATTCATATGTAGGAATTAAAATCATATTATAAAACATTCATATATGCAAGAATTAAAATCATATTATAAAACAAGCATATAATTATTAGGCAATCCATCTCATGGAAAAACTAACATGAAAATCTTGATTCAAAAGAAATTAATATATAATTATTAATCAAAATTAATCATCAATGTGCACTTAATTGGACAAAATTGTATGATCAAGATATAATATCAAATATTTTACCTTATTTCAGTGGGATTTCCTAACTCCTTAGGAAATTATTAGATAGACAATATCACAATATCATCTAATTATACCAATAAGATCTTATCTTACCATGTATCATGAAAATCTTAAATTCTTATACCAGATTATGACCTAGTCAATATCCAAAACACACATGTATACATTATACACGCTATTCATAAAAGTATAGCGTACAACAAGGAAATTCATATTCATTGTACAAAATCATGTCACGTGAATATAGACAGTATACAAATTATATATCGCATTCACGACATGTATAGGAGTACAAATTACTCCTTACATGCACGGCAATATATACAGCACAATTCGAATTAATTGCACAGTACTTTTTAATTGAAAAACAATTTCAATTTCACCGCCGTACAAGATCTTGTAAATTCCATGGCACAATCCAGTTATACACATTGTACAAAGGCAAGGCCCATCACGTGTAAATTCCATGGCACAATTTCTATTATACACATTGTACAAAGGCAAGGCCCATCACGTGTACTGTTACACGATTTCAATCTCATCATGATTGTATCGAATTTCACGTTACTTTGACTGAAACAAATTTCGGTCTATTCGTACGTGATTGAAACCAATTTCAATACGTACGTATTGTATATAGAATTTACGTACCTACGTTCGAAACGTATGGTCTCTCAATCGAGATTAAATTTTCAATTTTGATCATACAAAATACTCAAACCTAGTACTTTCTAGTCCAATTAATTAAAATCTCTATTTTAATCAAGCACAAAAAATTATATATCAGTTTCATCTATTTGAATCAAAATTTGCATCAAGAACAAAAACCTAAATCTTTGATTCAATCAAGAGATGCTTAAGGCTCTGATACCACTGAAGGGTTTTAGATGCGTATAAGCGGATTTTCAGAAACAATTTCTTGCACCTAAACATGGATCTAAAGCATTCTTGATTAGAGACAAAATTAGGGTTAACAGAATACCTCTTGATGCGTGATTAGGGTTCTTCCTTCGAGAGATAAAGCCTCAATTGTGACGTCTCTAATCAGTCCACACGAGCACGGAATCTGGATCTCCTTCGCTTCCGATTGCTAGATCGGAGTGCCAAAGACTAGAAGAAAAGAGGAAGAAGAGAGCTTTTCCTACTTTACGTAAAAGTTATGAAACCCTTGCTCTCTTCTTTCCTGTCAAGGCCTTATATATTTATTTCTCCAAATAAATATATCCTTTTCTTATTGGGCTGACTTTCAGCCCGCTGATCCAGCCCGTCAACTCAATGTGTGTGACCTCATAGGACCCGTTTATAATAGCTATGGATTAAACTATTTAATCCATTAATCGTAGTTGGTTTCTAGCAAAACACTACGACTCCTAAAATAACCGGATTGAATCTCTCTATCAACTGTCCTATTCCATGTTCGGTAATTGCAACTTTTATTAAAGGACACAATTGCTTCGATGCCCTACTTATTTGTTCACTTAATTTATTCCCAGTTTTAGATTGAATTTGCTGATGTAGTCTGATTTTCTATTTGGTGTAGTTGATAGTGTCATTGACATTGTAATGAAATAAAGGCAGATAATGAATCACCACGTTAAACCATCACCCTCCGCCATCTCCACATCAGGCCATTTCTTCCAGCCCAACAACCAGCTTATAGCCAATTGTTGTTGCCGCCATAGTAAATGGAAACTTTCTTCAGAAGTTTTTCTCCTCTGTTCTGCAGCAACACTGCTGCCACACCTCTATGTCTTCTTTTATAGATGTCTTTATCTAGCCCTGCACTCTCCCTTCTTAGCTTTACTTAAACGCGTCTCGAGATAATTGTGGCATGTATGTTAACAGAATGACAGTGTGCACATCTCTTCACTACAAGTTACATCCTTCTGATCTGATATATGTCATTTAATATAGGGATCCTGAGGATTGACTCTATTGCTAGTGTCTGGGCATAGATTGACCATCTAAAGAAAGTTCCAAAATGTCTTGTATGCTAACAGAATGGCTATGCGCGCATCTATTCACTACAAGTAATATCCTTCTCATCTGCTTTATGTGATCTAATGCTGTTATAGGAATCCCGAGGATCGACTCTATTGGTAGGGTGTCTGACATTAGCTTTAATGTGACGGACCACATGCTGAGGTCTGACAAAGCAATTCGTAGAGGCGAGTATACTGTCATTAGAAGTTTGGTCCGTGTTCTAGAGGTAAAGTTGTGAAGTTTCATCTCAGTCGTGCTAATTTCCAAGTCCAGGCTATTTACAGTTTTGTTTACAGCGGGTTTCATCCTATCTTTTTGCCTTTCTTTCTTTTAAGGAGAGGGAAATTTGCTTAGCATTATTTTTCTGAAGTTGTCTTTACAAATGTTTTCCAGGGTGGTGCTGAAGGCAAAAAGCAATTAGATAAAGTAATTGACAAGTGTGCTTCCATGCAGGTACTGCATTGAGCTTGTTAGTATAAATACATGTTTGTTCAAACTGCATCCCCTAGATGGTTAGGTTTGGGTTTGGGTTTTATGAATTTGTGTCCAAATGATTTCCTACTGTCACAGTGTCATGCAGCACATCACACAAGGCAAGCTTACACCTGAGGATTTTCTATCCGCTACAAGCATTGCTTGTGCATAGGCATCAAGTGTAAATTCCAGTAATCGACTTAAATTTCAACATAACATACATAATCAGAATGCACAATACGCTTACTTTTTAGATATAATTATTTCTTAAAATGCACTAAGAAATGGCAACTGTAACAATAATACATAAGCCATCCCATGTATAATTAACTTTGAAACTTTGGCTTGTACCTACTGATGAACAGCGATACACAATATTCAAGTTTCTAACATGTTAATATCTAATGCAAGAACAATACACAATATTCAAGTCCTTGACTTGTACCTACTGATGAACAACTAATGCATGAACAATACACAATAGAGGTTGGGATTAGCTAAACGCACAAATTATTGTAAATCTTTCTTGGTAAGATAACAAATTTAAAAATATTGGCCATGTGGAAGGCCTAACACTCAATTATCCATAAAACTTTTTTACATGCTCTGAAATGCTTCTGTTTTATGCTATCCCTGATAAAGTTAAATGCAGAAACCATTAGTTAAGTTTTCTGCTCATCCTAAATTATGATCAATTTAATTTGGGTTTGTAGGCTGCTTAACAAGTTGAATTGAAATGGTAAACATAAACCAGTGACATTGATCCGTTGTCTACCCATATGGTATTGTAAGTTATAACCTAGTGTTCCTAACACAGGATTAGCAACCCATATGCTTTAATGTAATGCCTTTTTTAAGATTTATTTTCTTTGAGAACAAATATTCACGGGATAACTCAATTTAGTTAAATAACATCCCTTTGTTTGAGCAGCATTGGGTTTTTGATAAAAGTTCAGTACCCACAAGAATTAGGTGTGAGATAAATCAAGTATGACTGCATGCTAACTCCTGATAATGTCACACTTATCCTGATACCCATACCATGTAAATGCCAATAAAAAATGATATTATTGCATCATATGACATTGTGCGGGCTATGGTATGAATATAACTTTATGATGAAGTATCTTTCCATTGTAAATCGCATTGAATTACATGTTCTTTGACTATCTCCAATATGTTATTTGTTTGATTTTTATCACAGAATCTGCATGAAGCTATGGCCGCATATCGAAATAGTATTAAACGGCAGGCAGATGAGATGAAGCGAGAAACAGCACTTTCATTCTTTGTCGAGTACTTGGAGAGATATTACCTCCTAATATGCTTTGCTGTTTACATCCATACAGAGAGACCATCTATGCCTTCTATATCTTCTGCTAAAAATAGTTTTGCGGATTGGATGAAAGCAAGGCCAGAACTGTACTGTATAATCCGAAGGTAATGCTACACTTCCGTATATTTGTGGAGTAGTGTATTAGCATTAGACTTATATCACTGCTGTTTAGATTGCTTAGGAGAGACCCAATGGGCACCCTTGGATATCAGAATAAAAAACCATCTTTGATGGAGATGGCAAAATCTGCAAATGGCTCCCCATATGAGATAGGTGTGGCTGCAGCTATGAGAAGTGGGGAGGTGCTTGGTCCTCAGACAGTCTTGAAAAATGATCATTGCCCCGGTTTTCAAAGTGGAAAATTGCCAGAGAGGGTGGAAGGTGCTCCTAATTTTAGAGAAGTTCCTGGGTTTCCTGTTTATGGTGTTGCCAATCCAACAGTTGATGGCATTCGATCTGTAATTCATAGAGTTCATGGTTCCTCTGGTGGTCGATTGCTTCTTTGGCACAATTTTGAGAGAGGAACGTGTTATCTACATCAATGGAAAGCTATTTGTTCTTTGTGAAGTTGAGAGGCCCTGTAAAAACATGTTGGAATACACTGTAAGTTTCCACCTTTTCAAAACAACTGTCTTGGTTCAGTTAAGGTCCCAATGATTAATTTTCAATCACTACTTCTCGAGTTAGTTTTACCTCTTGCAACCACAGTTTTCTTTGTCCTTTTAAATTTCCCTCTTTGTATCACTTTCTCCTTCCTTCTTTCTAAACATTTCCCTTATGATCTTATATCTTGTTAGAGTAGTTATAACATGAAGATATTCCGATTGCACATATACTAGAGAGGAATTTTACTAAGTTGCTGCAACAATCAGCTTTGGTAGAGACTAATTCTGGAGGACGTTTTCTTGTTAATTTTTACAGGATGACTTATCTATTAGACGCCGTATAGCAATTTGATACTATTGAAGAAATTTATTTCTAGATTTTGATTGTTTTACAATATGCTAATGCATTTTCTTCATCAAGCTTGGGTGTTTGCACATACTGATCTCTACAACTTTGGTACATTTTTTAATATAGGGAATTGATCGCGAGAGAGTTGAGAGGATGGAGGCCAGATTAAAGGAAGACATTTTACGTGAATCAAAACATTTTGGAGGTGCTATAATGGTCATTCACGAAACTGGTGATGAAGAGATATTCGATGCTTGGGAACATGTGCATCCTGGATCAATTCAGACACCATCAGATGTTTTCAAGTGCCTGGAGGCTGAGGGCTATGCGATTAAGTATGCTCGTGTTCCAATCACTGATGGGAAAGCTCCCAAAAGTTCTGAGCAAATATTGCCTCCACTTCTAAGGATACTGCTTTTATGTTCAATTGCCAAGTAAGTGTTTTATTTTTTATTTCAAAAGTGGCAATAAAGTTTTGACTATTTTGCAATAAATTATAAAAGTGAACTTTTCTGATAATAAAAGGGTTTACACTTGGATGGGGTAAAATATACATCGGAAGTATTAAAAAAGAAAAGCAAATAGAATTTAAAATCAAGTAATAGAAAAGATGCTTACTCCTACTTGAATATCTATTGCTAAATTTATTTATTCTTGCATCTGCTCTTGTGGAGGTTTGTAATGCGCCTTGACAAAATATTTTAGATTTTCATACTATAATATGATTAACCAAAGGGTGAATTCTGTGTGATTTACAATGCTTCTACTGACATATCTTAATAGTTATATTCTTATTATCTTTTACTGAAATCCTTACGCCTAACAAACATTCTCCTACCCTACTGTTACGTCCTTCATCTATCCTCCTTGTACAATCTTGTCTTATATATTGCTGAAATAATGCACCATCATTGTACTGTGGCAATAATCAAATTTGCAAGAACGTAAACTAATAATTGCCTGCCATATATATATATATATATATATATATGGCAATAATCAAATTTGTTCTATAGGGTTATGATTTTTGAATTGCTGACTTAGTGCCTGTTTCTATTTTCTCCAGATGGGTATAGGAAGAACAACTGGTACTGTAATTGCCTGCCTGTTGAAAGTCAGAATGGATCATGGAAGACCAATTAAAATCATGCAGGAAAATATGCCCATTGATAAGCCTGATGAAGATGCAGAAAATGAGGTCCCACCCACATCTGATATCATTGACATGGGCAGAAAGAAAAAACCAAGTCATGCTTTTGGGATTGATGATATCTTATACTAATTATGGAAGATAACTAGATTGTTTGATAATGGTGTTGAATGTCGTGAGGCCTTAGATGCCATTATTGACAGATGCTCTGCTCTACAGAACATTCGTAAGGCTGTGTTGGATTATAGAAGAAGGTTCAATCAGCATCATGCTGAAGCTAGAGATAGAAGGGATGCACTGAACCGTGGGGCAGAGTACTTGGAAAGATATTTTCGTTTGATTGCTTTTTCTGCATATCTTGGAAGCGAAGCATTTGGTGGGTTTTGCGGTGAAGGAGAGAGTAGGATAAGTTTCAAGACCCGAAGTTCAAGCAATGAAATGGAGCATAAGGCTGAGACCAGGACGATTGTTTACTGTTCCAGTAATGATTTTTTCTTTCCCCCAACTCTTAGCATCTTTACATTGTTCAATAGCATATTGAATTGGCATATTTTCTGTCCTTCCAGGTCTACAGCCCGCTTCTTTTCCCATCCCTTTTCACTCCTGTCGTTTAATTGCATGTTTTAATTTTGTTTATGGAATTTAGGAAGAGTTGCGAGGACCATCTGAATGTCAGCATGGAGATGCAGTCATGGAGGCTGTTATCAAGGCTCGTAACGGCTCTGTTCTGGGAAAGGGGTCTATATTGAAGGTGTATTTCTTTCCTGGTCAGAGAACTTGGAGTGATATACAGATACATGGGGCACCTCATGTTTACAAGGTATTTAATTTTTTATTCCCTAAATGCAGTGTGATCTAGCTTTTTGATGGGTAGCTTGTGAATGAAATAAGATGCCTAGTTTTCTTCCATTTCTTCTCCCTTCAATAGCAACATTGCCAAATTAAAGCTGTACCTTTTTTTCTTAATCTTTTCTTTTTTCCACCACCTTTACAATTCATTCCTCTGCCTCATAAGTGAACTACAAAACACAGCTGGTGAAAATGGATCATGATTGATGGAAAATGATCAACAAATTATTTAGCTGGCATCCCATATAAGCCCTCACCGATGTTTTCATTCCTTCTTGCATTTTGTTTTTGGGCTGTCTAAATGGTTTACTGGGAGAAACTATATGTAACAGAGGCAAATGAGTTGTCAGCAAGATCAAATATTTTTGTGTTTTTGTGGTGTCATGTTCTTTTACTAACTTTTAGTATGTAAGAACTGGAATCAGTTTATTCTGTAATGTGTAGTTTTCCAGTTTGTTAGTTCTGAAACTTGATAAGTGAAGAAACCAGATTGAAAGTAATCATTCTTACTAGTATAATAAAATTCTTCAAATTCCCAAACTAAAACTGAAAACTCATACTGATGATGATGGTCTTGAATGTATATGATGGGCATTTTGGGTTTGTTCGTTGCATGGGCCATTATCTTCAATAATAGCTTATTTTGTAGGAAGAATATTCTAGATCAAACAAGGTCAAGTAAAAGCTAAATACATGGGCCCACTTTTTCTTTATAAATAGGTGTGTTTTATAGGGTGTGTTTGGTTAAAATAAGCTCTTTTGACAAAAAAGCTATTATTTCTCATAAGCACCATTGCAACGAACGGGCCCTTTGATTACCCTGTCCAGTCAGAGACTTTTGAAGGATAGTGCTGCCGATCATATACAAAAGTAGTGCTGCTATGACCTTAACCATTACCCACAGCTTTCAAATTTGATGGACCATTGGGATAATTGGTTAAAAAGAACAGATGCATCAGATTAGGCATTGCCCAATGTTCGGCTACCTATGATAAACTATATCCATGAATTTGGTCCTGATGCATGCCTAAGTTGTGTGATGTGATGAGTGTTCTTTGTCATGCACACACGTTTTTGCATTTCCATTGAATGTTTGTTCTCAAGAATGAGTAAAGGAGAAAAATTGGCATGTGAACCTAATTCAATCCTTGTTTGTTGACAATAACTCTGAAGCTGTTACTTGATGTTGTTAACTAGGAGTTTTTTTTACATATGCATTTAGACTGCCCTAGTGTTTTTCTTCCCTTTGTAATAATTGGAATCAAAGATCTATTGACTTAACTTTTCTTTGATTGTCTATGCATCTAGCTTGAAAGACTACTCAATTATATAAATAAGAAGACCGTTTCAGAGTCTGAAGTTCTAAACATTGTGCATTCTGTTTCCGTTATTTGACCCAAACGCTTTTAGAATTTCTTTGTTCTTCTTTGAGCTTAGAAAGCGTCCAATAAAAGGGTCCCTAGTGGTTGATACTGAAATTGCCATTACTTGATTGCAGCTCTGCAGGATGTTATCTGTTCGTGTCACTTACAGGATTGGAGGGGTTGCTGATGCCATGGCAATTATGTGTCTAAGGCTTCAGGCAGGAGAGGTCGTGTCACCGTCATCTTTGGGGGAAGCATCATATCTAGGTACTTCTGATGAAGCAGCACTTAAACAGGGAGAGTACAGGGACATACTAAGCCTGACAAGGGTTCTTGCACATGGTCCAAAGAGCAAAGTATTGGTTGATGATATCATAGAAAGGTAAAAATGATCATATATAGACGTTTCTATTCCATAGACTTTCTAACTTCTTTTTACCTTCTTAAGTATTATACAATTATCTTCATTCTAGCTATCCGTGTGTGACCATGGGCTGAAGCTTGTAAGCTGATTCATTTCCTAGCTTAAATTCCTCTGAGCCATATTTCTACCCTGTATATTTTTCAACAATGTAGAGCATTGATAAAGAAACTAGTTCATATATGATGTTTATTATCTCGTATGAGCTCTTGTAGATTTTCTGCATTTGTGTTTCCAAATATATCTAGGGGAGGATTGCCTCTCACGTAATAAATTAATTTTCTTTGTAATCAGTTTTAGATCTGTACGTGTCTATAATGTTAAGCTATTCATTAACTCATGAAGTTGCTGTTGGTGCTTGTTATTTTTGTTTATGCTTTCAATTAAGCATCAATTCTATAGGTGTGCTGGCGCTGGACATGTACGAAATGATATTTTTAACTGCATTCAGGAGATGAAGAAGATCCGCGAAGGTGATGAAGAACATAAGGCGTCCTAAGTGATTTGGGGGTCAAGGCATTAAGGTTAGACAACATCCTTTTGGCTGTTATTCGTTTTTGAGTAAATTCATCTTTGGAGTATCCCTATAATGTTACAAAGGTCTGACTGAACTATTTACTTTTTGATATGGCTTGCACAGATGAAAAATTCTGTTAAAGAGTGTCATTTTAGCTTTTGGCACAACTCTGAGTCTCTGATTGAATTTCTTGAGTTTTATGTAAAGCATTATAGTCTTTTTCAAAATCTTACCGTTTATAGAGTACCAATCTCTGGTAAAGATGATAAATAAAACGGATTTGCATGAAAAGAATCAATGTGGAATTTTGAATAACAAACCTCCTAATTCACTGAAAGTCAGTTCCTTGAGGTTCTAGAACGACAAAAAAAATCAAACAAAAAGACTATTATAAATGGAGGTCCTATCTGTATTTGTAATATTATACTATAGTTCATGACTCTGCCTCAATGTTCTAGCCTCTAACATTCATGGTGTCAAGCCACAACATAATTACAGAAGTGTTATTATGCATTGATAATAATCCTACATAATTTCTTAAATAATGTACAAGGAATTACGAATTGGAGTCTTTTTATATCCATACTGTTTGTGCTATCATGGCTAACCCTTTCCTTGCTCCATATGCAGGTGGTACTTCCTCCTCATCACATTCAGATCTTATCTCTGCAGTGCCTCGCCAGACACTGTTTCTTTCTCAGACTGGATGAATGCACGCCCAGAGCTCGGCCACCTGTGTGCTCATCTCAGAATCGACAAGTAAATCCATAC